>CAXAMN010006557.1:1070753-1108777 GCA_963970005.1 Durusdinium trenchii | reverse complement strand
CTCAACCAGGCAAGGGCCACCAACAATGCACAAATCAATATGCCCAATCCCAGCAACAATGGAAAGCTATGCGGTCCGCTTGGGATCTCGAAAGTGCAATGGCAGTGGCACGGTGGACAAACGGGGCTCTGTTCCTTCCAGGTCGACCGTACGATCCAACCGATCGAGAAAGCGCAAGTGACCACAGCCACCTGCACTTCCATGGCCGCCCCCCTAGAGACCTTGAGAGTAAGCCACGGCATATATCTTCCTCTCCGTCATCTATGAGTACACTCTGCCAATATATATATATATATATCACCTCCATCGAGAAAACGACTGGCCAAAGAACAACAGGTCATTCCGGTGAACAACCGGGATGTCTTCTTTACGGGGCCAAGCACTAGGCCACTCGGAACCTGTGGCTGCTACATGCCAACCATCCTCTTGAGACTCAAGACGCGCAGAACCATGCAGGAACCCCTCCTCGAACCAACGAATCTGATTGATCTGATACCTCTCTAAGGCAACGAGGAAGCACAAGCTCGTGGCCAGGACAGCAATGCCATGCAGGACGATGCTGCCAAGGTCGATGGCACGCAGCTGCCCCACCTCGTGGCAGCTGAAGGCGGAGGTGGAAATGGAACTCCAAACCCTCAAAGGTCCATGGACAAGGTCCAGCATCAAACAAGCATCAAACACCCATTTGATATCAAATCATATCAAATCACCCCCCACCATTTGGATTGAAACAGCATGAACACACCTCTTTCTTTTTGGTTCGTTGATCTTTTCGTAGGAGTCTACATTCTCAAATGGCAAGAAGTTCCCCAAAAGACCATCGGATCCAGCTGGTCCCAGTGTCGACCCTCCATCCCTTCGTTCGAATCCAGAATCCATCGGTGTCGCCAGAGTTAACGCAAAAACAGAACCCCCGACACCCCCAACAAAGAGTTCTTCCCTACTCCACCTCTCTTCAGAGCCGTCTTCAAGCAAAGAGTCATATAAACAGGTGTACTGGTGCACGTTTCCTAACTATCCCTAACTTATCTAACTTTCACTCAGCGAAAAAGGGAAAGCCAAAAAGATCGCGTCACAACCCGTGCCGTCTACAGTCTAAATGTTCCGAGGTGCCGTGTCTTTAAGCTCCTTCCACGTCGTGCAGTCCTGCTTGTCGCTACACAAGGTCTGCGCATCCTCCCTAGAGGATGCAATCACTAAGCCTTTGCACACCCATGGCTGTGAGGCCAACTCCACACCTGAGTGGCCCAGTAAAGGCGTTGGAACCAGTTTCGGATTTCCAGCTTCAACACGTGTTACGCTGGAATGTGACGACGGTTTTCCGCCCCAAGACTGCTTGATGTGGGGAATGAGCTGTACGCCTCAATGTTCAGGTCTTAGTGGGCCACCTGATCCTGGCGAAGCTTCTACCAAACTCTCGTTCTGCTTCTGGCAGCTGAGATAAGAACATCGGTGACTTCTTGGGAAATTAGTTGAAAGTAGGAACCAGATCTTTCGGATGGAAAAGGTGGAACAGGTTTCGACGTTGTTCTGAGCAGTTTCTAATGTTCTTTCGCCATCCCCCCGTGTTTCGTCTGGATGGTCAAGGGCACCTTTCCTGCACACACAGGGTCCACACATTCACACCCGCCCATCTTTCTGCAGGTGAGTCACATGTGTCGTTCTGCGGCTCGAACTGCGTCCGTTCCTCCTCACACTCCTCGCCGAAGTACTCCGTGGGGCATTCGCATAGCTTCGGCCACTCACAAATTCCAAGCAAGCTCTGTGATTGGCACTCAGACTGAGTATCCTCAGAAGATGCCACTTGGATCCAAGTGGCGGGTGCTCAAGAATGAAAGTAAATATATGAAAGTCATGAATAGCTGGTGCCCCACGACTTCAGAACTACGGAATTGGATCGGGGAGCACCTCCTCCAAAAGACCTAAGACCTATAAGACCAAGCATGGCCAAGGCCAAAAACGGCTGATCGAAAACCACGATCCAATACAGATCTCAACCCATGCATGAGGTACAGTATTAGAAGATTTAGAAAAGGGACGCCCCATGACGCCCCCTCATTCAACAGGAATCGGGCCCGTTCTTCCATGTGACTGACTGGTGCTTAGTAGGGAATAAGATGAATAAGGGAATGGGCCCCCAATTTAATTATATAGATGGGGATTCCATTGTATCATTCCCTCATTGCCTACTAAGCACAAGTCAGTCACATCAGCTTCGGCAAGGCTCGTAGATGGCACACCCGCTGTCCAAGGACTTCTTGGCACCGACACATCCAACACGAATCCCTTCGTTCTTGCCTTGGAAAATGGACCAGCACAAAGGAACACAACGGACTCAGGAAAGAAGAGTGACACAAACACAGAACGTACTACTGTTGCATCTTTTTGGGGTGAACACGCCCAGCAACTGCGGAGATTGAACTATTCAAAAACCAGGTTGCAAGGTTTATTCCAATCTGGCTCCACCGTCCAGTGACAGATTTCTTGAATGTTGCACCTCTCTCTGCCATGATTCGTGTAACCTCCGCATACTGCATCGGCGTGGGCATTCTTCCGATTGACGCCTGCACCTCTGCAACCAGCCCGAAACTTCAGACTTGGAACGTGATAATAACACGCAGCCTGTTCATCACATGTAGCTTGTGTCAGGTATCCCGAGCAGTCTGCTGAGCCTGCTGTAAACTCCGGTCGGGTGATGCAGCGCATGCTGACAATCACCTCACACAATCGGTGCTCGTCGAAGCAAACACTTGGATGAGTGCTAGCGTCACATACTGCTCCAGCGCCCGTCTCGCACTGGAGACGTGCCTCCGGCGCTTCGGACTGACATTCGCAGTAGGGGATCATGGTCGCCGTGATGGTGGTGGTGACGGTCACGGTCGTGGTCGTGACATTGCTGGCAATCCTTGTGTCGCGACGGTGGTCGCTGGTCGTGTCGATGTTAAGCCGAAGCGACCCGAGACTCATCGGCTAAGTGAAGGATAGAAGCGGGTTTCACGGCGGCTTAGCCAGCATGGAGTATGTTAGGTGGATGTGACGGCAATTGCCCAACTGGCTCGTGATTCATTTGGTTCATGCAACGAGTCTGTCTCTGCAACATCTCCAAACCCTGCCTCTTGTTGCATCACGGTTGGTGTTAGTGGGGATCCCTAAACAAAAAGGGGCAACAATGTGACACGTTGATCTAGAACATCCAGTAAAAGCAAATACATAGGCATAGGCCTTGGGAAACGGATGTGTTGGGGCTGTGGGTGGGCTGCAATATTACTATCTAGTATGTCTTTCTTGGGGTTCCTAGTTCCTTTACTTTTGAATTTATTTTTGGTTCTGCTAGGTTGCTCCTTATGGGGCTTTAGGGAGTTTCCCAGCAGTGTAGCCCCCCAAGCGCCCATGACAAGAGTGCAGCTTCCCGGAGAGGTCATCCCCTGCCCTAAGCTGCTTGGATTTGGCATTGTTGTGTTTTTTTTTGTTTGGTTGACTTGGCTTGGACTGAACAAGCTGGACCACCAGAAAGCTACCAAGTGCCAACAAAAGAAGCTATCAACAGCTGCCATCCAAAACCAAACCAACCCGCAGCCAAATGCCAGCCCAAAGCCACACAAGCCACCAAAGACACACAAACCAAAAGCTAACCCATGAAAACAAATAATGCTCCCGAAAAAGAACATAAAAGTCCAACTATACATGGCCCTCCCTGTGAATGCCAAGGGGGCTAACTGTGTTGAAGGGCATAGATCATTGAATCATTCAAACGATCTGGAATAATTGATCTTGTTCCAGGTCTTCCGCGAACCTGACATCACGTTTAACCCGGGCCCGTTGCCATTGATGGGACGAATCCGTCAACAACGTCCACCTGTCAAGAGACACGATGTGCAAATCCGTCGTGGTCGTGGTGGTGGTTCCGCAGCACTCCTCAGCACTGAAACCTGTAGATTCCACGGACCATACAGGGCAAACGTCTGGCTGCAGGGTGGCTAAGCTTTCACAGCTCATCTCAGCGCTGTAGGCAGCAAAGGCAATCCAACAGCCTTATTGAAGACCGACACCACGTGGGCCTCTCCCCACAGATTTGTAAGATTCTGTCACCCCGAGAGGTTGTGGTG
The DNA here is from genome assembly GCA_963970005.1 of Durusdinium trenchii. NCBI lineage: Eukaryota > Dinophyceae > Suessiales > Symbiodiniaceae > Durusdinium > Durusdinium trenchii. The sequence continues at coordinate 1,104,671 of CAXAMN010006557.1, read as the reverse complement.
CTTCTCGTGTTTGTTCCCTGCTCCAAGGGCAAGAAAAGTAGTTGACAACTAAACCCTAAATCATATATATATATGTTACAAGGAACATCAAGTCAAGGCTTCAAATGCTCAACCTTCACCTTTTCCAGCCTCGGAATCTTAGTCATGAAGGGATCCCAATGCAAATTGGGTGGAGCTTGACACATTTGGCACATGCAGCTGAACGTTCCACCATGTTCCGCACAAAGTCTTCACACGTCGGACCGATCACCGGCTCGGTTCGTGAGCTCGCTTCGTATCACTGGCTGAGGGACATAGGCTGCAAATGCAGAAGATGAAGATGATGCGCACTCCATAGCCTTGGAGAATGTGTCGCGCAGAGCGGAGAGAGGTCTGCGGCAAGAAGGCGAACAGTCACGTCTCGCCAGGCTATACTGGATTTAGAGTAACTATATAGATGGCACAAGGGCACCCCCAGTTTGGAGCTTATATGGGCCCCAAACTTATTGGAAAAAACGTTATCAATGGTCAAAGACGTCTTGGGGGAAACGTGCCATCGAACCACTAGAACCACGGTACTGGATGCGCAAAACGGGCCCTCTGCATCCAGCGTATGTGCCAGCATGTGCCAGCTTGTGACAGCGTGTTTGGTGGAGTGAACAGCCTGTTTGAACCCGTTGCTCGTCAAGTAGTTGACTCCTAAGTGTGGCCCTAACAGGCCCTAACATCCACATTCTGCTGTTGTGGGTCCACAAAACATGCAAACCAACCAACGCCCTGCCGGCCGTCTTCTTTTCGGCCGGGAGGCGCACCAGCTTGCGAGGTGCCCAATCAGCCTGTCTTCTTGCGCCGACGGCAGCGATCAAGGCACAAATGCCAATGCCAAGCACCACGAGGACTGTGAAGGTGATGGCCAAGGCCATCGTGGTCTGGGCTGCCGCTCGCAGGTTCCTCGCAAATGGTTCAAACACCCGCATTGCCTTCAATACAGTATGCTAATCTATGGGCATTTGCATGTATTTGCTGGTTCCCGAAAGCAGCAATAACATCGAAAGCCACAAATCAAAAGAAGGCTGCAAACGCCAGCCGCTATAGCAACAACTGAAAGCTCTGTCCGAAATCCCGGTGCAATCCCAAGGTTCTGGGGGCTTTCATGGCAACCTTGCAGTGCGAAACTCACTGCAAGGAGCACCACGACTAGGCCCAACTTCACGGGAGCACGTTGGCGCGACATCGGCGGCAACATCGGTGGCTCGCCATGCGCTGGGCGGTTCAACGGCCCTGTGATTTGAGCGCGTGAAACTGAAGACAGCTATATAAATGTTGATCAATCAAGAGAGAGGTTGTATAAGTGACCTTATAGGATAGGACCCTACTGGGGTACCTATGGGATAGTGTATAGGGTTCTTCAACCTCTGTTGGAATCTCCTGTTGAGTTGTCCCATTTTGCCTCCCCCACAAAACAAGCGCCCCCGATTCCCAAGCACCGGCCAGCGTGAGGGTTGGCTAGCGGCTAGATGCGGCTAGTAGGTGTAACAGGAGTGTCATCTCCAAGTTTCATGCCAATCAAAGGTAGCATGACATAGCAAACCATCATCGGTGACCCGAAGAATGAGCATCTGTGACCCAGTCCCCCATGATCCGCAGCATAAAACCATGGTGAATACACTTCTGATTCGTTCAGGTCGACGTCACATCTCTGGCTTTTATGCACATGGGCACGTACATGCATAGGCACACCAACCGCCAAGCAAGTCACCCACCCTTTACCTCCACACGGGGATTCGACGGATACCGAAGCAGTTCGCCAAGATCACTTGGTGACACTGGCGCCACTCCGGTTGCCATGGTGCTCTAGCACCATGGAGGCACTGTTTCGTACCAACTGTTTCATGTGCCTTTTTGTAAGGCATATCCTGGGAGCTCGTGATACCATGCTGTAATATGCTGAAACATGCTGTAATGAATTAAATCATCATCGGAAGGTCTACCAAATCATGGACATAAAGTGAAATAGGAGCTCCCAATTTCTCGAAGCATGCATATCATATGTAACTCAGACGTTGCATAAAATACGTCTTATTCTGCGGTAGAAGAGCGCGCGCATCTGTGCAGAAATTACGCTAGTCTGGGTGCTCGTGGGCCTAAATGGGGCGACTGCACCGGTGCTGGAGTGACTGCGGTGCTTCCAACACCAGGGGACCAGCACCAGGGCCTACACACCGGTGCTGGCGCAGGCGGCCATTGGCAAACATGGGTGTTGGGTGCCTGTTGCGCTGTCGGAGCCGCCCAGCTTGTAAAAACGCCTGGTCGCCAAGAAGGACGTGGTGCTGTCACCTCGCAGGAGTGGTGTGCGGGTAAGCCCTCGCCTGGGTCTCTCACACGGGGGGGCAGGTAGCAAAGTCCTGGCGTGAGACATGTGCGAGTCACAGGATGCAGTTGGCCTGTGATGATCCGCACATGCAAGCTGGCGCAGCTCAGTCCCATCCGAGTCTGGAGCAATCTGGTTGAGGTCGGGCGCGTCTGGAGTGCAGGAAAAAGTCACCAGCATGGTGTTTGGAGGCTCTGGTATTGGACTTGTTCCTTGGTCTTGTGCACCTTGGCTGCACACAGCAGCTTCAACCTCTGCTTTGGCTGTCACGAGTGTCACGGGCAAATCTGCTTGGTCGGCCGGTGCAGCAAGGGTCTCTAGCCTACGGGGGGGGCTCACTTCGATCTCCGCTGATACCGATGGTGGCACAATCACCTCTATTTGTAAAGTTTCCGCTGGGGCAGGTGGTGGGGGCGGCGGTGGTTTTGGATGCCACCAATCAGAAGTGCGAAATCTGGCGCAACTCCACTGAGGAACCCCGTGCTCGCTGGTGTACCACGTAAGAAAAGTTGCAAGAAGGAAGAACAAGAAGACCACCAGGAAGGGAAGGACGATGTCTCGGGCTGGGTGCGGCCAGCCCACTCCCGTAGCACTGGTTTCCGGCAGGCTAGGGTGCCTCACATAGCAAACATGGCCTGCCATCTCTTGGAGGGCTCTGAGCTCAATGCGGTGAATCATCCCAAGGAAAGGCGCTGTGCTTTGAATGAAGTTGGCGAGGGTCATAAAAAGCTCCACCCAGTGCAGGGCAATGGACACCAAGAGTAGGAGCATGCTGTAGCTGCAACAAGCCTTGTCCCTGAATTGATCAGAGTCTGGCTCTAAAGTCTGCTTGATCTCATCCTGGATCTGGTACAGCTCCACACCAACGCCCCCAACGGCCACGAACCTGAGACGTGCTCGAACGGTCTGGAACGGTGCCCGAACTCGAACGGATGGGCACCCTCAAAGCAGGTGTTCTCCACCAAATCCACCCACATGTCAAAAAACACGTGGATACCATTGATACAATTAATGTAGATTCTTGATGAATAAACCCAAAACATGGATTCATGGATTATGAGACCTCCTTAATAATGTTGGGTGGTTTATTCATTTAAGAGTCTGCACAAAAGTGTTCAGGAGGGTATGCAGGAATATCGCTGATGGCTGATGGCCATGGCATGCCATGGCATACCGCTACCAGTTCTGAATGAACGTTCATGTGGGTCTTTGCTGTTGCCATTGAATACCTGGCCGAACGGTGCTGTCATGTCTGCAGCAGCGAATGTCTGAGCAGTCTTGCGGAATATTGCGGCATATGATAAAACTTATCATATAGAAGTAAGAACCACCAAATACTGCATATCCTTGCTGGTTATATAAACATGTCGGTTAACATGTGCCACAATGCTTTTGCTTGGAATCTCGCACACGCAATGCCACTTGTCGAAATCATTTGAATGTTTCCCTTTTGTTGTGACTTTACTGCGCCTTTTTCCCTTGCTCCCCTTGTCTGGATCTAACAATGAACACACATTCGGAAAGGAGCACTGGGAAGGGGGAGGGAAGAATGAGAAGGAATTTCAAGCAGAAAAAAACATGGAAGAATCAACATGAAGAAAACCTTCAAAGGAAGGGGACATCGAAAAGACACACATTAACGTGAATCCTTATAGTTACATAGACCAAGAGAGGAATAATGAATGAAATCAAAGACATGGGATACTGTAACAAAAGAAATGTAGACAAGGAGGAAATGAAAAGGAACAATCACATTGGAAGGAAAAGGGCAAACAAAAACATATCGTAAACTATAATCAACTTAGAAACAACATGCACTGTATCGCACTGTTGCATATCTATCCCGCATTCCAATTGCAAGCAGGACCCCCCATTCAGAAAGCTGCGTGCAGTTATTAACTATTTCCAGGATTTTCCAGGGAGCGAGAGTACTCAGAACTGCCGGAGTGTTCGACACCCGTCACTCACCATCTTCAACTCCCAGGGGCATCTGAATGATCACCAACCAAACACTGGTGTGCAAGGACTTCGTAACGCCCGCCAGCCAATCGTCGGCATCACTGTTGCGTGTAAAACACATGGCCTCCCTCAATTTCGTCACCACCCATGCGGCATTCAGGAGGTAAAACAGCAAGAAACCTCTTTGGAGGAGCAAAGGGATTCTCCCCAAAATATGAGGTACCAATTGAGTAATGATTTTTCTCACGTGAGAAAAATTCTTTAATTATATACTCAATTCAGGTTCAAACATATAAAAACTGATTGCAATAAATTTGAAGGGGAAACCAAAGAAAAAATAATGGTAGCACCCGAGGCCTTCCAGGAACAAGTCCACCAGGAAGCTCACGCAGCAGGCAAACAAAAAGTACTGAGTCCTCAAAAACTTCTGATCCTCCTTCTCCGTGTCATCCTGTTTCTTCTCAGCCTTCTTTTTCCCATGCTTGTAACTATACTTGATCAGAACGAAGGCTAACCTCAGTTTCATCGGACTACGTGTTGGAGGTTTTTGGACTTCTCTACCGCACAACACTTGGGACTCCCCCAAAAAAATTAAGAACCTGCCGTGAGCAGTCCGAGTCGCATGCAACATGCTGCTATGACATCCACAAGCATTTGGCCAATCTCAACATCACGCATGTGGCCGACCATTCTTTTCACCCTCTTCCAAATGGTGCAGTCTTGGTGGTCACTGCAAAAGCTCTGAGCATCCGAACTAGCGGCAGCGATCACTAGGCCTTTGCATGTTGGAATGTCTGACTGATCCATGATGCAACCACTGTGGTTCTTAAACTGAACCCTCTCTTCTGCACACTGGTCACCATGGAATTCGCTCGGGCACTCGCAGCTTCCCTGCCATTGGCACAGGCCAGAATGTTCCTCATCACAAGAGGTGTTGGTGTCAAAGATGGCACAGGACTTGCTCAGGGCCTCATCCACACCAACACATCCTCTGTAGATCCCGTTGTTCTTACACGGTGAAGCTTCAGGCACGTCGATGGTCCAGTGACAAAGGTATTGATTGTTGCAAACTCCTTAGTAGGAAAGACATGGAAAGAAGCGTGTAATTAAGATGGAACCAAAGCAAACTAGTCCCTACATGAAAATGGCCAGTAAGTATATATATATATATTAATTCAAGGTCCTTTCATGCACCAAGAAAAACCTCTGAAGCAATCCGATCTTCCTTTGCCTTGGTCCGTCAGACTTTGGCACCTGTCATTCGCCTCTGGAGAGTGTGCATAGATGCCTTTGCTCTTGCAAGCCATCCTGAAGGTCAAGCTCGGCTGCCGATAGTGGCAGGCCTCTTGCTCCAAACAAGCTTCTGCCGTTGGCGCCTCGTTGCACATCAAGTTCAGGTCTCTGAAACTGGGCCATGCAGTACACCCATAGCTCGCTTCACACAATCGACCTTCCTCGAAACAAGCGCCTTTCCTCTCCGAGTCGCTGTCACATGGATGGCCTAAGCCTGTCTCACATTGTTCCCTGGGGGAGGTCCCTGAGTCTTGAAACTCACACCTGCAGTAAGGAATGGCAGGAACAGAGCTGCTGGTCGTCACGGAGGCTTTGGACACGGAGAGGTCTGCCTGGGTTGTCTGGGTTTCAGTGGTGGAGGTGTTCGTCCAACTTGTTGTCGTTGCTGTCGTCGGAAGAGGGAAGGCCGGCGGTTCGCGGGTTGACCCACAGCCGTGCAACGCAAGGATCATGCTGAGAAGGATCCTTGGATTAGCTGACTGAACCGGGCCAAAAGATCCTTCTGCACTTGAGGCAAAGTTACAGTCTTATAGACAAAGGATGACAAAGGCTATTGTTGGACTATATATATAGTCTTTTGAACCTCAAGGGGTACAAAATCCACCAGAAAGGGATAGAATCGGATTTGTTTTTGCTGGGGCTTCCGGCCTTCTTTGCCGACAGAAAGGGGATTGACCTGTCCGGGACAAAACAAAACGATCCACCAAACCCAGGACTCACAGTGAGAGCAGCTCTTGCACGTCTCATGGCTCGCCATGGCAGAAGCTTCGCCCGAGTGAGTCAGGACCTTGGAACCCTACAGTAGGCCCTACAGGATTCTTGGCACAACATGCCTGAATGTCTTATCTTCAAGCCGTGGGCCCACATGCATGATGTGAGCGCTATGTCTATGTCTTCCATTCCCATTTCCAGTGAATGAGAGTGTTTGGTACAAACATGTTGCCCGAAATATTGACAATGCCTTGAGCATGTTTCAGCTTCTCTGTGTGCGTGGGGTAGTCGGGCAGTCGTAATGTGATAGATTCTCGTTCCTCAAGAAAGTCTCTTCTATGAAAACTCTGACAAACTGCAAAGACAACTTGAGTTCTTCGCTGACAGCCCTGGAGTCCCGTCTGCTACATCTTCTCTGACCACAGCCGCGGCGAGAGCTTGGTACGCAGGCATGGGTGATAGGTGGTGGGTTGTGGGGTCGAGGGTCTCCCGACGCGATGTGCATGGACCGTCCATCCCTTTGAGAAACCGCATGGCACATCGACCACTGTAGAGGAAACTGATCTTCCACCACGGGTGTAATTAGTCATCTTAGTAGATCCACTGTCCACAAACATTCCCAGTGCTCCGGTGAGCTCTCGCTCCGACGAAGGGCCAACACTGGACCGGCTGCATCATAGTGGCGGCAGTGGCTTGCTCATGGCCGCCAACCTTTTTGTTCTGCTTCACTGGTTGGTGTTTTAGTCAGAAGGTCCAATCATCCCCAAGTAAGGGTTGAATATACACATATCCGAAACCATCACCTAGTTCACTTTGTTGATCATCTGATGTATCCTGGACGCTCGGTGCAACCTTTGCCTCTCGTCAAACGGCTCGTCACGACCCGATGTCCCTCCCCACGCTGCCTTCACGAGTGAAGGCGGGTCGCCCGCCGGGAGAGGCTGGTTCTCTCCTGGACTGGGCCAACGACTAGCCAGCCGACCCTCAGGAGACCCGACACCCAGCGCCATGCCAATGATCAGAGATGGCACCCGACAAGGCCAAGAAGGCCAGCGGTGGTTGTTGTGGCCAGAGGTGGTTTTGTAAGCTGTCGTGAAACACAGGATGCGTGCCACCAAATGGACTCCCAGGTACAGGATACACAAAGCGCACCATATATGAATTCATAGTCTTGGTATGTGTTGGTAAGGACCACCAGCTAAACAAACCACCACACATACACCATGGCCCAAAGTAGAACAATAAGATTTGATTTGATGCTTGGTTCCAGATGGTTCCAGGCTAGGGTTGAGTGAAGAAACCCCGCACCATAGGCTCCAATCGAACACCATGTGCCGGGTTCCTTACAACAGTAGCATCAAGCAGCGCTTGATGGATATTAAGGTTGTTGGCCAGGGCTTCTTTCGATTCATCCAGGATCCTGATTTCTGGTCGTGCATATCCTTTCACCAAGCGCATGAGAACAAGAGCCAGGCCCCATGGAAGTTCAAGCTAACAAGGGAACGCCTATTGCCGCAAAATAAAACACCAAACCTGGGTTCGCGGCCCCGACCACGACAGTCGATACGTTGGTTCAATGTCGTACACAGAATATCTCGTGGGAAATCACACCTCAAAGTGGAAGGTTAACTACTCACAAGTTCACAAGGGGAGGGCAACAATATATAGACCCCCAATGTAAAAAGGAAAAAACAATAGAAAACTTTGATGGAGGAAATGCATTATGTATTAAATGTCTTGAAGAGAAAAATAATTATAGAGAAACTCACGGAGAGGAATTAAGACAAACAGCAAAAGAAATGTATGAAAAGAACAAAAAAAACACATACTTGCCATATGTAAAGAATACAAAGAACAACAAAAAGATACAATTCTTGAAAAGAACAGTATCGTGAAGACCACAAAGAAGAAATCAAAGATAAAAAGAAACAATACTATGAACTTCGAACAGAACAAGGAACAGATACAAGAGAAAAAGACACAATACAACAGTCTAAAAATTGAATGTCCTGTTTGTAATTTTTTAGTTGGTAAATATACAATTAAAAGACATGAAGAGAGTCAAAAACATCAACTAAAACTGAAAGGTCAAGAACAAACAAAACAACACCAGCAAACAATAGACTATCCAAATGCTAATTTTCCATTCTACCAAGAATACTAACAAACTTCTTAACAAAGAACATGTTTCAAATGGTCCACATCTGGTCAAACACATAAAAGGTAGGTCCCGGGGGGGGCTAGTATATATATATATATATCCATTTGGGGACTGCTATATTTATATCCTTATAAGCAGGGTGACCCGAAGCCTGGTAGATTGGTTGCGGATCTGACGGCGCTGTTTCTATCAACTGTCCCACGGTCACATGCGCTGACGACCACCCCAGTGGGGTAGAAGAATGGCATTGCGGCATTGGAATCAAACTGACCCTGTCTGTTTACCCCTAACTGCAATGGCCTCAATAGGAACATGATCTAACAATAATTTATCACAAAAACACCGACCCAGAAACCAGAAACCAGAAACCGTTTCGAAGGATTTCGAAAGATTCTTCTAGCACTGCAACCCGAGGCATGACTGTCACATCAAAGATCTCTGCATCTTGAGATAGACAGCTTTTCTCGAACAAGCCAAGGAGCAAAGCAGCAAAACATATTCCCCCGAGTCAATTCATCCAAAGAAAACAAAATGAACGTTGGCAACACCGCCATCCACCACCCATCCGCGGTGTCGCCTGGCTGCCCACATCCGCCGTTAAGCAGCTGAAGCGCCGGTCGAAACGCCAAGGCATTCGTGACCAACCTGGAGCACCAACATCAACGGAGTTGAGTCCAACATATGGGGAGTACAGGTAATGGATGTTTATCACCCTCACTAAAAATGGATCCAAGAGGTACGGTATATAATGGAGAGTCTTTATGGGGAGTACAGTGTACAATGGATGTTTATCACCCTACAGGTTATGGATCCCAGCGGAGCGAAGCTCGGAGCTTGTACTCTCTCTACAGTCTTTGTTCACTGTCTCAATCAGATCATGGATAATTGTTGAGTCAACAGTATATGAGTACATAATAACTTTGAAGGTCCCTCTTTTCATGTCTAAATGTGAAACATGTCAACTCTACATTTACAAAAACTCCAGACTGGATTCATGCACAGGATTCATGCACCAGTCAAAGGCTGGGAAATGTTATCTTATGTTCTCTTTATATACAGGGTCAGGACTAGGGATGGGCCAGGAACTTGGCCAACTGAGTTCAAGATGTGTTGCAACAAAGTGGCCTTGCTGCTGTAGATGAGTCTCCTTAAACTGCTCAGTATTCTGCAAAGACAGGAGACGTGAGATCTTTCTGCTGGTGTCTTGGAGCAAAGAACTGTCAAACAAAAACGGGTGCTCTTTTTTTTACGAGTTCTGTTCACCTGCCTGATTTAGCAAGCACCTGCACCTGAACAGGCGCCATCATCTTCTTTGCCCACAACTTGTTGGTTGCCTCGCTAAGCTCTTTTGGGGAGTGTCATTTACCACACCGCAGGGTTGGCTCAACTCAAGGACCCCACCCCACCTTTGTCGGGTTCAGACGCACCGGTTCCGACCGTCACGTATTATGACAGTGCCTTCCGACGACCGCGACCGCCACGGCGTTTTCTGCCGCAACTTCTTGTTGCGCCGGCCGAGCGTTGTAAAGCAGCTCGTTATCTACATTTATCTCTGGGAGCTTGACGAAATATATCGCAAAAAAAAAACATGCTTATTCCAACAGCCACTTAAACAATACAATTGAACCACATAAAGAAAGGGCAAACCGCTCCCAAAGGAACAGCAAACATGGCAAGCACTTGCATACAGTCTTCTTTGCTGCGCTGGTGCTGATTATACTTTGATTCCATCTTCTTCGCGCGTTGTCAGACCGAGCGGCTCCTCATCGACCAAACACCTCATGATCGGGAACAACTCCCTGGTGCCCGCGGTTGAAAGCTGTGGCTGGCGGTCCGGACGGGCGAGCTACCATCGCTTCCAGGTTCTGTGACTGCGGGCACTGCGGGCACTGCGGGCCTACAGGGCCCCTTGGAATCTCCGGAGTGATCAAGGCTGACGCCTGTGATCCGGTGCGACGTGAATGTGCGGAATATCCGGCGCACAAATAGCAGGCTGAAGCTGATCGGTGTTCGCGCGAGCCAGCTCCAGCTTCTGGAGTTGGGAGATGGCGAGAATCACCTGGGCGTGGAGGAGTGCAAGGGACCGAAGTGATCTGGCCCATTGAGACCGGCGCTCTCTGTTCGGCATTGTGCTCGACGTGGCCGACTGGGCCGTTGTCCTTTTGGCGGACGCCATCGACCTCTTCAGCCATCGCCAGTAGCTCTGCCAAGTTTGGGGGTCTCTGTTCGCCTCCGCCGAGCCTCTCCCGAGTCGCCACATCCACGAGGTCGCAGGTCGCTTGCCTGGCCGCTGCCTGAAGTCTTTGTCGCTCGGCGAGTCGCTTGGTAATTCGCTCGCGTGCGGCTTGCAGAGTGTCCTGCCAAAAGGGGAGATCCAACGGCCACCAGGGGGCCTTAGATTCCTTAGATGGCCTTAGGAGGATGGTCTGGGAGGTCAAAGTGTATACTTCGTACATGTCCTACTTGGAGCAACCTTTGTGTACACAAGAAAGGCGATAGATCAAAACACGTGCTTTTGGTTGAAGCTGTCATGCCAAAAAAGTGCGGAAGGGCTGCAACTTGACTTGAAAAACAAGGTGGACATTTGCTGGAATATAGCGGAAATATACTGCAGAAACTTGTGGACTGAACATTTGCAGCATCTTGAACCCCTCACAAGCACTTCAGCTTGACCACACCGCTTCTTGAAACCCAATCCACCGCAGAAACCTGAGAAGAGAATCTTTATCCAGTGAATTTGTGGTCCAAGTCTACCTCTCCGAGGACCCCATCATAACATACATTATGTCATTTGTTTCGTAAAAAGTTTCTCATATTCTTAGGGGGGTCCAGCATTGCATTGTTTCTTACGCTTTGAACTATCGTGCCGTGTTTTTGGCAGGTCCAGGCGGTCCAGGTATGTCCTATAATGGTCTTTGGGACTGAAGTCCTGGACAAAACGGAAAAAGACACACATCCAGTCGTCTCTGGAAGATCCTGTGATGACCCCCCAATTCATAATCCCAACCACCACGTGTCCCGCGTCAAGCCACATCTGGTGGCTCAGCCCCTAGCCCTCAGTCCTCCATTTCAGGCTCAACCAGGCCAATGGGCTCAACTCTGCCAGACTGCAGCCGAGATGGGCGAGAAGAGCTACTCACAGCTGGGCCAAGTGCCCAAACATTTGGCGTACTCTCCTCGCACGCCCTTGGCACCAAAGGCCCGGTGCTTCTGGGCCGCTCAACTTGCGGCAGTTCGCCCAGAAGCACCTCCACACGGCTGTCGCAAGGTGTTCCATCTGTAATCACCATGGGCACCATGGTGTTAGGTTGGCAGGGTGCGCTGACGATCTCCAGGCTTTCAGGTGGTGCGAGCCTCACTTCAACCTCCACGGCCTCGACGTCTGCAGGTGGGGGCGGTGGGGATGGTGCCGGTGCCACGGGAGTCTTCCACCAGATCCGCCGAAGGAGAAGGTTGCAGCAGCACACCTGTGTTCTGCACGGCTCATGAGTGAGAAAGTGTGGCATTCCATAAGTGCTCATGTACCGTGTGAGTATGGCGGCAAGGAGGAAGGACACCAAAATGAACATGGTGGGCAGCACGATGTTGCAAACAGGATCTGGCCAGCCCACGCCTGAGGCAGTGGTTTCGGGCAAATCTGGATGCCTGCTGTAGCATGCATACCCAAGGGTCATAGACCTGAGACCCAAAACACTGTGCTCAAGGTCTCCAACGATGGTGATGAAGACAGACTCAGTGTTCTGCCATAGGTTCCAGGTGCCCAAAAGGATTTCCAGCCAAGGTGTTAGAAGGACCAGTATAATGCAACCTCTCGTCAGCCAAGATGAGCTTGACTCCAAGGGCTTGGCACAAAACCCCAAGAGCCCAGAGATCGCACAAAGGTTGGAAGCAAGGCCCAGCAAGGAAATGATCCTCGACATTCTGCCAAAGTGCCAACAGTTCTGAACTGGAAACCGTAGAGACAAGGAAAGAGCCTACTAGTAAACAGTCAACAGTCTCTCAAGTGCAGTAGAGACAATCAAACAATTGTGAATATCTTGTCTGCATTGAGGCAGAAAAGAACATCATTTGGGGCAACCATCAGCAGTTCCAAAGGGGTGCCTCTTGTAGGGTAAGGGTGCCCAAAAAGTCCATTCACTTGTAGAGGCAAAAGGCTATGGAACTCCAAAGGGTTAAGTAATGTTAAGCATGTTGAATGCAAAACCAAGTGGCATCTGAATGATCACAAGAATTCTGCTTCTCTCCAAGGCATCTTGCAATTTCACCAGCCAGCCAAAAGCATCACTGCCGGGTGAAAAACACATGGCCGCTATGACCTCCGTCAAGGCCCCATCAGTATCCCCTGCATAGCCAAGCACAAAGCCTGGCTGGATTTGCAGAAAGTACCCCTAGGCCTAGGCCTTAGGCCCCTAGGCCTCCAAGTGCAGTTTGTTGAACAAACACGAGCAATCATTAACAAACCGTTTTCCAACACTGTAACACACGTGAACACTAAGGAGGAAACTGCATGTGGGAGATTGCATCGTGCTCCACAAAGTAATGGGCAATCCCAAATAGTCAAAGGGGGGGAATTAATTCTTAAACACCGGGAAATGATTCTCAATTCAATTCCTGAATAGTGTGGCCAGTGTGGCGGTCGGAATCACAACATTAAACCATCCAACATGTTTCCCCTGTCGCGGCCCAACTGTCCTTCCATGAACAAGTCTGTGATGAAGCTCACACCAATGGCCCAAAAGAATCCCTGCGGGAGGCGTTTCGGAAAGGGCATCCGCTTGGGAAACAGGCTCGCAGGGCCGCTTCTGAAAGGGGCCCGTAAACAGTATAACACTGTATAAGCAAGGCCGTTCTGTTTCATTTGCACTGAACAGAAACATTGGGCATCGCAACGCAATTTGATTCGTACAAATAAGATATACAATAGCTAGCTGTTATACAACAACATCGCCGTATCTTCAACACAACAAACATTTCACCATCCGAACAACCAAACTGTGAAGTGATTATCACCTTGTCACCTTGCGAAACCCAACAATGAGTTCGGGGCTCACCCACCTCTTGCGCAAGGTGCCCCTGCAAAAGACCTATCATTGTTGGTCATGTCAATTCCCTGAAACTGATTCAAGGACATGAACTGAATTGTTGATCGCTTTGGCCCGTTGCTCCTGCCTGATTCTTGGGGAGATCTTTTTCGCAGCCACATGCCATGAAGAATCCTGTAAGCAATGCCACTATGCTATCCACAATCAATTGGCCAACCTCCACTTCACGCATTTGCCCTAGGAAGTTCTTCAGTCTCCTCCAAGTGCTGCAGTCTTGAGCATCAGTGCACAAATGCTGATCCTGCGAGGAGGCAGCAACCACTAGGCCTTTACAAGCAGAAGAGTCGCCGTGCGAAACGCATGAGCCACCACGGTCGGTAAACTGCACCAGCTCTCTCCCACAATCCTCACCGAAGAATTCAGCTGGGCATTGGCACCGGCCTTCCCATTGGCATAGGCCACATGGCTCAGCTTGACAGGTGGCAGCACTGTTGTAGATCCCACATGATTTGTTCAGTGCCTCATCCACACCAACGCAGCCAAGGTAGATGCCATTGTTTTTGCAGGTCGATGCTGTCTCTTCGTCCATGGTCCAGTGACAAAGACATTGATCGTTGCACGTTCTCTTACCCTGGGCAGTGAAACTGTCGCACCGGTCATTGGCATCCGGCGAGCTGGCATAGAGACCTCTGCTCTTGCAAGCCATCCTATACTTCAAGCTCGGCGGCACATAGTGGCACGCCTCCTGCTCCAAACAAGCTTCTGCTGTTGTCGCCTCCTTGCATGCGGAGTCGAGGTCTGCATATCTGGGCAAGGCGATGCACCCAAAGTTTGCCTCACACAAACGGCCTTCCTCAAAACAACGGACCCGATCGATGTCACTGCGATCCTCACATCGATCTCCGGTGCCCGTCTCGCATTGCGTCTGCGAAGCCGAAGCGAACGAGAAGTCGCAGCGGCAGTAGGGGATCGTTCCGGTCGAACTCAGCGTGTGGGTTTGATTGGATCTGCTCCGCACTTGCCTGGCAGAATCAATCAAGTCAGAAACGAGGAAGTCAAGCTGAAATGGAACCAAGACTTTAGCACTATCTATAAAATTCTATTATGATGGTTGACCTTCATCCATGGCGGTCAAACTTGTGAACTTTGGCCAACTGAGCTTCCTTTGACTTCTACTCGTCCTCCCTTCGCTGCCCACCCTGCAGGGAGACGTCCTTCCCCGCCCAGCTCGCGTCACGTGGGCCCCGCCGAGCTCGAGGCCGAGCGCGATCACCGCGATCCGCCACGGCATGGCTCCGCCATGGGGTCCGGTCCGGTGTCCGTCCGTGCGGACGCCCGGTGAAGAACACGAACGAGAGCTCTCGGTCCGGTCGGTTTCCAGCTGGCAGGAGCGGGATGCTGCGGAATGAGGGGATGAATTGGATGAAGCGGTTTTGGGCGGTTGATGGTGTGGCTGGCCACCTGTTGTGCTCAATTTTTCTTTGCACGAAGGAACGAGCTGCTGATCCTCGAGCACGAAAACATGTGAAGACATGCTTATCGACGTTCCCTGTGCAATCCTAGTTGCAGTAGTATTTTCGATATGATTCGATTGTTCCAACACGTTCCAACTAACTATATACATTCTCATGTGTACACATACCATCGCACACCTGCCTGCACATAGTAGATTGCAGTCAAGTCGTGCTGTTCCGCCTGAGTCGGGTTCGACCCCAAAGACAGCTCCCAAGAATGGGCGAGGGGCAAGCAGGGACTCCAAACTAATCAACCTAGTTCAAACACCAAGTTAATGATCCATGAGATATATGCTGAATGCATAATATGCCTATGATATGCCATTGTGTGCAAGAGCGTCTTGTGTCATGAAAAACAGCGCCCGGCATAAATCTGTTCGGACACCAAACATACCAACAGAGGTTAAGTGACCTTATAGGACCCTACCAGGGTACCTATGGGATGGCTTATAGGGTTCTTCAACCTCTGCTGGTAGGTCAGGTCAGGTTTCGGCATACGATCTTACAACAGTCACAGTCGCACCCACCCCGCTGGGGGCCATGGCGCCGACCGGGTGACCGGGTGCCTTAGTCCGGTCGACCGGACGAGAACATGCGCGAATACAAGACTTGAGGTATCCCATTGATTCAATGGCGCGATGTCCATGGCATTTTCATGGATAGTCCGCTGGATTTTGGCATTTCAAGCTCAATTCCTGGACATCTTCACAGCCAAAACTTCCCTGCGGAACTGTTCCCCTCGTGGTGACTCGTGGTGTGATCTGAACACTGCATGTATATCATTGTATATCAAGCGTCGTAGGGCGTGCTGCATCTCTCTTGTAAAACCGTCGCCTCTCCCATCCTAGTGACTAGAAGCCTTGGCGTTGTTTAGCAGTAGCTTGGTTGCTCTTGGGGTCTTCTTTGTTGCTAAGTTGAGTATTAATGTGTGCATGATGGCGCTATTCAAGCAAAAGATGTTGCTAAGTTGAGTAGAAGAGGTTGCTCAAGTACAAAAGGTGTTGCTAAGTTGAGGAATAGGTGCGCATGCCGTCAAAGTACTGTCTGGTCAGCATTGTGACCCTTCACTGGTTTTATATGTTTCGAGGTGGAAAGGGAACATTGAAACTGTGTCATGTTCCATAAGCCAGGTGTAACCAGTGCCAGTGCAACGTCCAAGGTCGAAAACCTCCAAAATTTCCAAGAAACAGCAGAGAACGGCTTGTTTGCTCTACGGTTTTCCCGGAAACTTTGATGCTTTTCGCCTGTCCCATCCCGAAACACTCAGCCAGACTTTTCGCTCGCTGATCGCTGTCTTTTAGGAAGAGCTCTGAGTCTGTCCCTGCCACGGCCGATCTACTGCAGCTCCCTCAGCGTCGCCTCCCACAGCTGGAGCAGGGGGGCTGTTGTCCTTGGACGACCCAGCGCCTGACGAGTCAGGATCACCACCATCCGGACCGCGGTCTCTGGTCTTGCGCTCTGGGTCAGCACGCACTGGTGGGGCGGACCGTGGTCCTTGCTTGAACTCCTCGTCACCAGGCCCTGTGCTACCCTTTTCTTTCAAAAGTGTCAGACCAGGGCGCCAAGCCTTTTTTCCCTGGCTCTGCCAGTAAATCAGGCTGGCCTGAGCGGCGGTGTGAGTGCCAGCCTCACTCGCCGCCCCCCACATTTCTGCCACACGCTTTGCACCTGTACTCAGCACGCTTTTTATTCTGCAGGTCAGCCTTGGCTGGCTGTTCTGGCGCCTAATCCACCAGAGCGTAGTACCCTGCGTTCGTTGGGTCTGTGTTCCGGGTTGCAGCAGCCGTGGCTGACTCACTTGCCGGCGAAGTCCTTTTTGTACTTGCCTTCTGGCTGGGACCCGTAGATCTAGGCTTGGCCGAAATCGCCAAGGCTGCCAGTTTTACGTTCTCCGCACAAAACGGCCTTCTTCCTTTGAAGTTCCTTTTTAACGGTCGCTGGGTCTTCTCCTTTCTCAGTCCTCTCGGCGAGCTCTTTCAGTTCAGCCTTGTTCAAGCGCCATGCGGAGATGTTCCGGATGTCAGAGGCCGTCATCGCAGTGGCCAGCAACTTAACTTCAACGTGTTTGTCAACGACTTCCTTCAAAAAGACTTGAAGCCAACAGCAAAGGCAAAAGTGAAAACAGATCAGTGAGAATGCCAAATGCGAGGATGCTGATGGGAAGGACACTCAATTCTTTAACATTCGATTCAATAACTACTTATAGATATAATCTTAGTTAACATCAGGAATCAGGAATCCAATGGGTAAGGACAGTGGTCGTGCAACCGCTAAACGTCGTGCGGCTTACCCGGATCTGGCCCGGGCTGGGATTCCGAGTAAGACTAGTAGGCACCGCTCTTTCCCGCTGCAACGGGCATGAGTACGAGGAGTGAGGAGGTCTCACTCCTCTTACTCGAGTCTGGCCTAGGCTGGGAGTGGGTAAGGATAGTGACAAAACATGCGGCCGTGATGGCGTGGTGATTGCCCCACTATGCTTACGACAGTCCCTACTATCCTTACCCGAGTCTGGCCTGGGCTGGGAGTGGGTAAGGGGAGTGAGGAGGTCTCACTCCCCTTACTCGCCTCCGTCGCTGCGGCCGCCGAAAAAAGCTGTGACGAGCTTCATTTTGGACCTCGTCCCGGCTGGGCTGTTCGGTCGAACAGGCGGTCACTCAGCGTTGCAGCGTCCGGACCATTGGCAACTAGTCTCCAATGGTCGTCCTGTGCACTGAACTGAACTAAGCGAGCGTGCGTTAATCCTTTCATCAACACACTTGCCAAGACATTGATGCTCATTGCATCGCCAAGGCTTGCATCCACTGCGCGCGCAGGAAGCTTGTGTTTCTCGGCCGCCCTTTGCATGGCTTTCGCAACTTTCTTTGGCGCTCCTTGTAACGCAGCAGCTTCCTCAAGAAGCAAGCGGCGCCGAAGCTTTGGGATATAATATCATCCTTGTCCCAAGCGTATGTTCGCCAGGCACGGTGCGCAGTTTGTCATCACTGCTTGGAAGGGCCGCCTTTTTTCCAAAGTATAGCTGATCTCATCTAAAACAGCAGCAACTTGTTCCAGAGTGAGCTGACCTGAAACACACATGTCCGTAAACAGTCACAATTTGTCTGTAGACGCCGTAGACTTTCAAACCTTGTCTGTCTTTTCTTACCTGTCGACAAGTCAGTCCGAAGACATTTTCCTGATGTGTCCGTAGACTATAGGCTTCACCTGTCCGTAGACAAGTGCAGATCTGTCCTTAGACAGACTAGTTAATTAGTTATGTCCGTGGACATCAAGTCAATACCTCCTTAGAGGTTCATTCAATTTGGTCCGTGGACCTTGGATCATAATCGGTAGACAAGTCCAACCTTAGGGTGAGAGGCTACGATTCCATGGCAAGGTAAGCAGGATGCAGCTGCGGCGGTGACAAAACTCACTGAACCAAAAACCCTGCCGAGGCGCCAGGAGGTTGCAATGAATTCAAGGCGTCGAAGTTGGACTTATCGCCGCAATCTCGGACTTATCACCACAATCCCCACATATGTTTTCATTCAAACACAGGAATAATATATATATATATAACATCTGTATAGTATGGGGTGGGCGACCTTACTGTTACTTCTTTCTGTAAACATTCAATGTACGGATATCACCTGCGATGCTGGGCAACACTATGCCCCTAAAAAATATGTTATGTCAAATAGTAGTTAGGTTGAGACAAACATAGGACCAAAACATTGGATCAAACATATGGATGTGAATGTCTCAGGTGGATTGTTTTGATAGATAACAAAAACAAACCTTAAACTGGTCACACTGTCAGGACCAGTTTCATTGTCAAACATTGGAAAGTTACAGGGCATCAAACCAATGAAGGGTCACAATGCTGACCAGACAGTACTTTGACGGCATGCGCACCTATTCCTCAACTTAGCAACACCTTGTGTACTTGAGCAACATCATGCACACCTCTTATTACTCACCTTAGCAACACCTTTTACTTGAATAGCACCATCATGCACACCTCATTACTCAACTTAGCAACAAAGAAGACCCCAAGAGCAACCAAGCTACTGCTAAACAACGCCAAGAAGCTCGCCTTCGTCCGCATCGACTCGGACGAGCGCTCGGTCGACCGCTCCCCGCAGATCCCTTGGACGGGCAGACCTTCGTCCTGGACGCTTGTCAACGAATCGCACCTGCTCAGCGAAATGGCCGGTCACGCAGCGGAGTCGGCGTGTTTTTTTCTTTTGGATTTTGAACAGGAAGCCGCTGGACTGCGCCAGCAGCAGCATCCACGAGCAAGCTGGGTTTGGAATGGGAGAGCATTGAGCAAGCAGCTTGCCATTGAGCAAGAAGCTTATGATAGCTACTTATGCACCTCCTGGGAGTTCATTTATTTCTGGTTTAACCACGTATTCCACGTGGTAAAACCATCTGAACACCCGATCCGGTCCCTTTGGGATCTGGTCGGCCGATCACAAATTCTGCATGTCAATTGGCGGCAATGATAATGGTACTGGGATGTGCTAGGCACTGTTCTAGGCATGCATCCAAGTCTGCTGTGCTTCATGCAGTGTGACTGGAACCACCACCCGGGAGCCGTAGAGCTGCGGCCAAGAGAGGAGCGAAGGTGCCGCGTGAGCTTGGGGTGGCATAGGTACCGCGTGTACTGCCACAGCTCGCCCTGGATTCACGTGGAGCTGCGGTCCGGGATGAGGTGACTGGCCCGAGCAGGCACAGGTCCGTACAGCTTCACATGACGTTTGATCTCTTGAGTGCCAAAGTCCGGTGGCTCCAGGTGGTGCAGCTCCAACAGCTCCAGCTGGCAGCATGCCATGTGGACATGCTAAGCTTGGAATGGTCCAAATCACATTGATCTCCCCTAAGGCTTGGTGACAAGCTCCGAAAGCACAAGGTGCTTCTGGAGGTGGTGGTGGTGGGTCATCTTGCGCTTGGTCACCCATGTCTTTTCCATGGCGTCTGCACCACGTCACTGCAACAGCGATCAAGTAGAACAGCAAAACCACCAAGCCGGCCACCACCATGTTGAGAATGGGATTCGGCCAGCCTACCCCACTGGGGGTCGTGGGAGGCAAATCAGGGTGCCTCACATAGCAAGCATGGCCATCTTTCATGGGCTTCAGCTGCAAAGCGCTCAGCTCAATTCGTTGAATCCCCTCCAGAAGCACGTCGGTGTTTTGAAAGTAATTCCACAAACCAAGAGCCTTAGCATTTGCAACATGTGGAGCTGATCTGAGCATCCAGCACAGATTCCAAAGGTATTGTCAGTCAAGCTTTCACAAGACGTCGAAACACACAACAACAAACACATGCACGAGCGTGCATTTAAGGCAATCCAAGCAACTAGTTCGCCAAACAACATTCCAACGATACCCAAGACACGACAAAGCCTGTAGAAATTCCATGTGGAGGCTTGCCGAACCAGCTTGGAGCCATGAAGGCATTTCTTCGAGTCATCCGGCTCTTCCTTCTGGTCAACCGCTGCGTCCGGCTGCTTCTCTTGAGAAGGTCTTTGGGGCGAGCCTCACTTGGAATGAAGATCCAAAAAGGTTGGATGGCCCAAGCTTAAAGCTTGGAGGGCTATTGAACATGATTCAACTTTAGTGTATATTCCATGACCAGGGCCCAGGGGATGATGATGGTTAGGCTAGGTGGCAGGCCTTTCCCAAATATAGTGAACCACCGGACATGGCCTATTTACTTCAACTCTTCAACGGAACTGAAGCTTAGGAGCCGAGGCTGTTGTAGTCCTTGAAGAACTCATAAATCTCAAAGGCAGTGCCAACCACAGCCAGTCCCCTGGGCGGCTGTGTTTCGGGATGTTGGAAGAAAGCTTGCACTATAATCTATTCAAACATTTCCAGAACCCAAAGACACTGGTAATTTCAGGAAGTGCACTTCGAAGACAGAAATGCCTCCTTCTGCCACAAGCGACAACGCGAGGACACATGTCAAAATGGATGAACATAAAACATCTTAAGCCAAACCAAGCTGACACCTGCCCAAACGCTAGCCGTAAGCTCGATTCGGCCACCTCACTCAGTTTCACAAGCAATCTGGACGCGTCGCTGTTTGTAGAAAAGCAATCGGCTCCTGATAACTTCTCTACTTCCTTTGATGCTTTCGACACGTAAATCAGAAGAAACACTTCCAGGACAATATCTGCGAAAAAGCTCACCAGGGTGGCGAGAAAAATGTATGTCCGTTCAAAGTTCCCTGGAAGAAACTCAACCATGATGACAAAGACCCCCATAAACACCAGTGCAATGGCATCAACAATCATGTCACCAATCTCAACTTCCCGCATTTGGCCAACCAAGCTCTTGACCGTGTCCCACGTTGTGCAGCTTTGCGCCTCACTGCACCGACGAGGATCTTCCGACGAGGCTGCTACAACCAGGCCTTTGCAAACTGCAGAGTCTGAGACGGTTTGATTGCACGTGCCCTCAGGCTTGAACTGCACTACCTCCTTTCCGCAGTCCTCCCAGAAATACTCAGTTGGACAATCGCACAAGCCTCGCCATTCGCACCGCCCAAACAAATCAGCTGTTTGACAAGAGGCGTTGTTGTCGTAGATGGCACACCCTCTGTCAAGTTGCTTCTCCAAACCTACACATCCAACATGAAGGCCATTGTTTTTGCAAGGCTGGTCATCATACTGCTCAATTGTCCAGTGACACGACTTTTGATTGTTGCAAAGCTCTCTACCTTGATCGGTGTAGTTTGCACATACGGTGTTGGCGTAAGTGTTGTTGGAGTCTGGACCAGTGCTCCTGCAAACCATCCTGAACTTAAGACTGGGAGCCTGATAGTAACAATGTGCCTGCGCTTCACATGCCTCTTGCATCCGAAAAGTGGAGCATTCCGTCTCAAACTCGGGTCTGGTGATGCAACCCATGCTGCTATCGACTTCGCACAGTCGGCCCTCTTCAAAGCAAATGCCTAGATCAGTGTCCGAATCACAAGAAGTTCCAAAGCCAGTCTCACACTGCAAGTCCTTGGAACCTCCGGCTGTACACTTGCAATATGGGGTGGCCACCAAGGTGGAGGTCGATGTTGTTGTCGATGTTCTTGTAGTTGTGAAGCTCACCGTTGTTGTCAGCGATGACAACGTCATCGAAGAAGCAGTTGAAGTCGTTGCCGTCTTACTCGTGACCGTTCGAGTTGATACTGTCCCGCTACTCGTCGTGGTCATAGTCGTGGTGGTGGCGGCTATGCAACACTCTTCCACGCCAAAGCCTTGCGCTGCAGGTAGCCAACCATCAAGGCAAAGGTCCGGCTGCATGATGAAGAGGGTGTCACACGTCATCTCTGAGCTGTAGGCTGCATAGGCGATCCAGGAGCTAAGGCCACACACAAAGAAGATCACAGATATGCCACAGCAACCGCAAAAAGGGCAGGTTCCTGAATCTTCATCGGCGCAAGCGGCGACTACGATGGCAGCAACGACCGCAATGCCAAAAAGCACTGTGGAAACCACAGCAAACACATTGGTGAATTCCGCCGCTGCTCGCAGGTCCTCAGGCTTCTCATGGCAGCCGTGGAGGGTGAACAAGGCTGCGAGAAGGAGGATCACCAAAGCACCCCTTGTTGCAAGCATGGGGCGGCATATGCCTAAGGCAAGCCAACCCTGCAACGCTTGATCCAGCCAGCCTGTCTTCCAGACATGCAATCATTTAGCAAAGATGTAGACAAAAATGTGTGGCAAATGCTGCCAATCTTCAAATTGAGCTCAATGGGGTGACCGAATTCTAACCAGCAACTCCTTCTGGGTCCGACCATTTCTCTCTAAAGGTCCGCTTCCACAGTCGAGTCTCGAGTCTCCCTTGGAGTCGGACGCACCGTAGATACTACTTTTGTGTGATCCCCCCCCCCAAGTTCATGGGGCATGCTGCTATCCGCTGAAGATGGACCTCCTGGAGAAGCATGAATGTGTTTTTGCATGTGTTTCACGTAGCTCGCGGGGATCCTCACAGAGAGCCTCACTTCTGGGGATGCCGGCCGGCTGCGCAGCCCGGAGCTGAGCCAGGGGATTCGTCCTGTCACGGTCATTGGTTAGAGCCAGGGGGAAATACTGTCCAGGATTTGCCACTTCCTGGAGCAATCCAGTGTAGTAAAGGAAAACGTACACGTTGTTTATAATATGTATAATCTTTATACAGGCCATGCCCTGCTGCCAGGATTCTTTGAGGGGGGGACCATTTGACAGGAGTGGCTCGACTGGTGATCTTTCACTGTAGATTGCCCATGGCTAGTGATTCGGCTGATCAGCAACTGGCGGAGCACAGAAGCATCTGCACTCCCAACCATCCTCAGTGACTTGAAGAAACTTCTACTAGTCCAAGTCTGGGCCTCTGATGACCCGCGCTAAGTTGATCGATGCTTGGTCACCATCCGCTTCAGGGTAGACCATCTACGAATATCTATATATATATATACCAATCAATAATAGTTCTCTAAAACAGAACACCGATCTTTCTCGAATCTGCACTCCCACTCACCCGCTGCGGAATGATTCTCCAGTCCGCTCCTGGATGTTCCCTTCACTACGGGGCCATGCACAACATCCATTTGTAGAACAACTAATTGTCCAAGTTCATCCAAGTTCAATTACCCGTTCAAAAGAAATCAAAAGAACCATGTGCTATATATATTGTCCAACCCATTGTGGATGCCTGATGGCAATGGCGGCTTGCTCACCCTCATCTCGGCATCCAAATGCTCTGGACACTTTCTCTTGCACCTTGGAGAGGGGTGGAGGGGATAGGCAAAAAGCTCCACCTCCTCACACAAAAGTCGTTGCTTCGTCACCGTCCTCAAAGTCATGAGAAGGACCCTATCAACCCATGAGAACCCTAGTCCCTGGGAGCACTAATAGTAACAAAATGACATCAGTGACGATGCCATCCAAAGAAATTTGAAGACAACAAACACCGTCTGCGCACTGTCGTTGACGGACGTTCCTTTCTGCGCGCCAGTTGACCATCATTCAGTTGCACCAGCTTCGCTGCCTGCCGTTGCGACATGGCTCGGATCTGCCGTTTCGCCAGGGCCACCAGCCGCGAGCAGTTGAGCCTCCAGTTCATCGATTAGTTTTTGCTGGTCCTTGTCCTTGGTCTTCCACTCGCGATTCTCTTCGAGGGCCTTCTGCAGTCGTAACCTCTCCTGCTCCAGCTGAGAATACACCCTGCCGACCCTGCCTGTCTCCCTCACTGCCTCAGGTTGATGGTGTTGCTCTTCGGGCTGAGCCGGGACAAAACGTGGATGACACAATCTGAAACTCTGTAGGCTTCGACTTGTTCTGGCGGATCCTTTCCATCTGTCTTCCAACCACAAATGCCAAAAAACAGAACTCGTGCTGAATACCAGACAGTCGAAAAACGAAGAACCCGCAAATCAAACAAAGGATCATCAATCATGACAAGTGATACCGCAAACAACAAAGGCGACAAAAGAAGGAGTAGCACAGTGATCCAGCGATTCGTTAACTGATGCCAAAGCCAAATGTGACCATACTTGCCGAAAACAAAACGCAGCGGAGACAGGCTCCAAAACAACATCAATCCAGGCAGCTCATTGCATTTGGGATTGGGCGCTATGGTTCGGATCGTGTCTCTGTTCTGCTTCCGCTTCTCACTGTGTGAGGCGTAAGTCCCCTTGCATTTGTCAATGCAACGGCGAAGGATGCGCCAAGGGCGTACATGCATCTCTGTCAGCATCTGTGCTCTGGACTTGGTAAACAGCTGCCGAGCATTAGACTGGAAATGTTGCAAGCTTTGCGTTAGCACAGCAATAAACATGTTCACAAGCATAAATGTAATGCCAATGCTTGTCACCAAGAAAACCACCATGATGAAGAGGTGGTCATCACCTGGCTTAGGATCTTCTGGTTCCCAGGATGTTTCATTTGTTTCATTGTCAGTTCCTTCAATGTACTTTGTGTCAGTTCCTTCAATTTCGAAAAGGTCAAAGTCACCTAGGATCCCAAGCCGAAATGGGATGGCAAACGCTGAGAAAACCGGCAACGGATCCTCCTTGCGAGGGCCAATTTGGTAGTAGGCGTGCGAGGAGGCCAAAAGACACATACCGGTGATGAAGAAGAAGGACATCGAGTTTATGATGGCTTTAATGATGGGCAGGAACCTGAGCCCAAGCCAAGTATATCCTCGAAGGCTGGCGAGCAATCTGAGCCACGCCATGCTACAGAAAACAGCCAGGAGAAACTTGTTCCAGCCTTAATCAATCTGCCACCATACCAGCTGCTGCCCTATGGCAGCCAGCCCAATTCCACAGTAAAGGGCATCAAGAACGTTGTAAGTATCAATTAATTCCATCACATTGTCCAGACCTTGATAAAACCAAAATAAGGAGCACTCAATCAATTCTTTGAAGTGCAAGGTTGCGAGAACTGTTGCCAAAACAAACTTGACAGTGTCATTGGGTTCATTGTGGTAATTGTGGGACAACCAACACAGTGAGGCCACGTTCACTAAATTCAGGAAGTCGTCGCGGGCAACGCAACCGAGATGATGGCTTTGACCACGTCCAAGTCGAGCATGTCTAGATTGTCAGTCTCGGCCAAGGCTTTGCATATTCTCCAGTCATATGCCAAGTTAGGGCACAATGGCAGCAAGTAGGGCTCCACTTGGACAACCCGAGTGTCAAATAGATTTCGATCTTCCAAATCGTTGTAATATGCTAGCTTTCTTCCATCCCCTGTCCACCAACGGACTTTGGGATAGTGCACCTTCAAATTATCCTGCGGGGCTAACACAAACCCAAGGCGCATGCTGCTGATGCTGTTTTGCACCTTGCCCAGGCCCTCCGGCTCGCGCTTCCTGACCAGTAGCGCCTTCATTCACAGTCTCCGTGGCTGCGACGTCTTGCCGACGCAGCAGCTTGCAAAGAATCTCCACATCAATTTCCTGCAACTGGGCCTTGCTCTCAAGCAACAACGTCACCACCGCCACGTTCTCGCCCAACATTGCGGCACCCAGGAGTGACACCCCTCTTAAATTGTTGAAATCCCTCCAGACTGTTGAAGAGGTCCTTCCTTGTCTCGCTCAAAATGTCATCACCAAAGCCTCTCAACAGGTACTGGACTCGGTCAAAATGACCTTCCGATGCAGCCCGCCACAACTTCAAGCCACTTGCTTCACCAGCTGGCCCGCCGTCCTCCGTCAGCTCCTCCACAATTCGCATGGACGCGGGCGTGTGACACTCGCAGTGGCAGCGTGCGGGCATGTGACGGGCGTACCCGCGGCCGGCACACACGTGGCACCCTTCGTCAGGCAGCAGTGGCGGCATTGGCGGTTGAAGTGAAGTGCCACAAACGAGTGGACGAAGTTCCGGCGCATCACAGAAGTGAGGTCCCGCCATCGAACTGTGCGCTGGCACTTCGATGCGCACGTCAAGGTCAGGCAGCTGATGCTGCACAAGGACCGGCTGCACTCGATCTGAACGTCTTCCAGCCCTAGCCACATGCATTGGTGGCCCAGGCGTGGAGTGAAACATATGGCTTACAATTAACTAGCAACTCAGGGCATTGAATAGATCATTGGATTTTGAACCAAAACATCTGTGGACCTGGATGACCTGGAGTTTGAAACTCCCACCGCCTCAAGTCTCAAGCACCCCATGTCTCAGCGACCCTCCTGCCCTATCGCTCCCTCGCAGTCGACTGGTTGCCTGGTGCAAGGCGTGGCCCGCCTCAGAGCCGTCCAGCAGTCGATGCTGTTCTTTTGGATGCGGGCTTAGCCTAAAAAACAAGTTGGGGGGCTGGTCACTTAAAGTCGTCATGTTGTTTGCACATGACTTGGCGAAGGGAGCAAGGACATGATGAGCTCGAATAGCATGGAGCGCCTTGGTGGCACACGCATTGAAGATCCTTGAAGCGTGAGCGCTTCGACTTAAACACACTGGAGCTAGACTGCTGGACTTGCTCGCACACGTCTCCGCTTCGCAGCTGCAACACATCAAAACAACCAGTGATGTAGTCAGCAGAAGTCCCCGTGCTACGCTCGTAACCATCGTACCCCCCCTGAAGAGATTTTCTATGATCCACCATTCTGGCCAACTCCTATCCATTCACTTTGTTCGTTGCTGAACCTCTTCCAAGCTCATCCGCTCGTAAGAACAACTGAATTATCTTTTCTTCGGTTGGAAATGGACAAACCACTAGCACTATGGAGCCACACTGCAAGGTGCATAGCCAGAAATCATCTCTACTCTACATGACAAACATGTCCCAAACCAGGTGGGATCTAAGCGCGAGCAACCCGAAACATGGAGCCTACGGTCGGTTGAAGAAGTAAATCATAGTAAATCCTTCTCTTCCTGATATGGCGATTCGGCCCAGCTACAAGTGGTTTAGGATATCGATGGTTTAGGTGTTCTTAGGCGGTGGCGCTCACTCGCTTTCTTCCCACCACCGGAATACTTTCCCATTCT
Source organism: Durusdinium trenchii (assembly GCA_963970005.1). Taxonomy (NCBI): domain Eukaryota; class Dinophyceae; order Suessiales; family Symbiodiniaceae; genus Durusdinium; species Durusdinium trenchii. The sequence goes on along the minus strand of CAXAMN010006557.1, from coordinate 1,077,194 downwards.
CAATAGCCACACAGGTGGGCCTGCTGCACTGGCACCGAGGCCATCCTCTCACAAGCCCCACATCACCCCTGGCGGGTGCGTGACTGGCCAAGGCTCCAAGCGATTCGAGTGCCAAATCTGGCGGCTCAGCCGCACTGAAGGACGATCTGCAAGACTTTGGAAAGCTCTGTTTATAATATAGGTGAGCAAAGAAATGTGGTAAAACATCAGAATGTGGCCGTGCTAAAGGATACATGGAGGTCTTAGAATGGAATTGGCCCGTGGTCTTGAGTGCCAACTCTGCCATGTGATCTTGACGATTGGCAAAGCTTGTTAAAACCTATGTTGCATTCCAATGTTTGCCATCTCTCCCATTCACCAAAGCCATATCCATCAGAATCCATCCAAATCGTTTGAGTGCCAAACCTGGCAGCTAGGCTTGGCAAAAAGAAGCGCTGGACCAGTCAAACAAGCTGTACATAAGTCAAGGGTCCGTGGTTGAAAGCAGACTTCCAAAGATTGGCGGATGCAAGGCAGCATGGCCTTTCAATTGCCCGCAGCCGGGAGCTAGTCCCTGCCACGGTCATTCATTGCCAGGGAAATGCAGTCAGGATAGGGCACTTCTGGATAGAAGTGGAGCAAAGGCCATGTCCTACTTCCATGAATGAGGGAGGACGATTCGACATCTGCGGCCATGCTTGCGATCTTCACTGCAAATACCCACAGCCAGTCAATCAGGTATGCGGGTCAAGCGGGTCAACTGGCAGAACACTCACGCGTCCTCGTCACTGACCCTGCACTACATTGACCGCTTCATCTCTCAGGCCTTGACGCTTGTCGTGCATCATCCTGCATCTCTCGATTTACTACGTGGGCGTTGTTCTGCTTCTGATCTCTGGGTGCACTCCGTGTTGCCGGACGTTTGCAACATGGATTCGCTCAATTGCGGTAACCTGATCACCTACTCTACTGTACAAACTTTCAATCTGCATAATGTGGAGAGGGCTCCCAATGCTTCCACTAGCCACTATTCCGACTATACCTCAATGGCCCAAGAGTGATGCCCATAACATTCCAATGAAACTCCCCACGCAACCACTTGGTAGATGTTAATCATTCTCCAACTACCCTTTCAAAAGACTCAAATTCAATGTCAATGTCTGTCCAACCCGTTTGGCTGCCGACCACCTCTCTCGACAACCTCCATCTCATCCAAAGGATCTGTAGAGCTTATGGGGATTGCGCCGTCCACAAGGAGGGGCCCTATCAACCCATGAGAACCCAATCTCCAAAATCTTTCTGGGGAATATACATCACTCATAATTATATATATATACAATATATATAGATATAATATATATTATATAATATTATATATAACTAACTGCAGTTACCGTATAAGATTTAAGATTTGGAGACTGCACCTCAGGTCCAGTTGAAGTTGTGCATCAAACGCCAGGCTCTTGGCTTGGGCTGGAGGGGAACCCAACGAGTCCGAAGTCCCCCCAATTCCAACGGTTCCTGGCGGACGGCATTTGTCTTGGCCGCCCTCCGACTTTCAGCCAACCCCAGGGCCTCCCAGGAGAGGTTCCAGGACTCGATCCTGGCCACCGCACCGCAGCAGTCCCGTGACGCGGACAGAAACGTTTCAAGGTCGGTCCATGAGTCCATGGTGTGAGTTTTGAGGTGAATTGCCATTACAAACTGGAAATGTCGAATAGCTACGCTGCTACACAAAACTAAAGAGGAGATACCTATAGCCTCGTTTGCATGATATGCACCTGTAGCATCACAAGATACTGGGAGTTTAAGACATCAGAGTCATCGAAGCACAATAGGTTCACTTCCAAATAGAAGCAGCCTATACATAATCAATCAGGCCGAAGCATGATCACAAAGGTGCCTCTGTAAAATCCCCTTGGACGTGATGCAACCTCGCTTTACTTGCAAAATATAACACACACCTAACATATTAGGCCCCTGCCATGCAGGAAGGAAGCTGCAGCTGACATCTCGCCCTGTCCGCTGATCTTTTTGAAGACACCATGCTCCTTGGATCGTCGGAGACGTCATCATTCATCCAAGATATGGAGGAGGCTGGCTATTGGGTGCGTCGATCGCTCCGACTGAGGTCCGACTGTGGAGCGTCGTTCAGTCTCTCCTCGCCGCTGGCTCCTCCTGCGTGAGTGTGAGCTTCCGTCCTTTTGATCTTATCAAGCTCAGCTTTGTGCGCCTGATCTTTCTTATCAAGCTCTGCTTTGTGCGCCTGATCTTTCTTATCAAGCTCTGCTTTGTCCGCCTGATCTTTCTTATCAAGCTCTGCTTTGTGCTCCTGATCTCTATCATGAAGCTTCTGATGGAGATTTTTCTCGTGCGCCTGATCTCTCTCACAAAGTTTTTTTCTGTGCTCTTTGCATATATCGACACTCCATGTTCTGTGATATTCGTCTTTCTTATCAAGCTCTTTTTTGTGATCAGCGTCTTTCTTATCAAGCTCTTTTTTGTGATCTGCTCTAAGCTTTTGTTTGTACTTGTCTGTTTCTTCTTTAAGCTCTATTGTGCGAGTCTCGTGTTTCTTTTGAAGATCTTGAAGCTTCTTTTTCCATTCCTCATCCAATCTGAGTTCATGCTGACGACCAACAGTGATCGCATCCTCCATGCTTCGACGGGTCAAACGTTCCATGCTCCACGCTATATGTCCACGCTGGCTGCGATCCTCCGCGTTTTCACAGACAAAAACGTGGATGATACAGTCGGAAGCTTGCAAGCCCGTGATTTGACTTGGCGAATCTCTTCGCCAACAGCCAATGCCAAAAAACAATACTCGCAGCTGATGTTGAAGACCAGATAGTCGAAAGAAGAAGAAACCGCAAATCAAACAAGGGATCATCATGACAAATGAGACCGAAAGCAACACAGGAGACAGAAAAAGGAGGAGCACTGTGATCCAACGATTCGTGCACTGATGCCAAATCCACATGTGACCATACTTGCCGAAAACAACACGCAGCGGAGACAGGCTCAAAAAGAGGATCAATCCAGGCACCTCCTTGCATTCGGTTCTTGGTGGTGAAGTTGAGATGGTATCTGATGCCACCCAGTTGCTTGGGCAGCAGCAACGTAAGATATGTAGTAAGCGTGTCAAAGGACGTTTTTGCAAGTCTTTCAGCATCTTGGCCCTTGACTTTGTCAATAGCTGCCGGTCCGTAACCTGGAATTTTTGCAAATTTTGCGTCAGCACAGCAATAAATATGTTCATAAGCACAAGTGAAATGCCAATGCTTGTCACGAAGAAAATCACCATGATGAAGAGGTGGTCATCACCTGGCTCAGGATCTTTTGGTACCCAGGATGCTTCATCTGTTTCTGTTTCATTTCCTTCAACGTACTTTGTGTCCTTTCCTTCAAATTGGAATAGGTCGAAATCACCCAGGATTCCAAGTCGAAATGGGATGACAAAGGCAGAGAAAAGCGGCAACGGATCCTCTTTTCGAGGGCCCATTTGGTAGTAAGCATGTGCGGAGGCCAAAAGACATGTGCTGGTGATAAAAAAAAAGGGCATTGAGTCCATGATGGCATTAATGATGGGCAGGAACCTGAGCCCAAGCCATGCGTATCCTCGAAGACTGGCCAGCAATCTGAGCCATGCCATGCCACAGAAAAGGGCCAGCAAGGCCTTGTTCCAACCTTCAGGGGGCAACCACAATTCCAGCTGCTTTCCAATTACAGCCGCACCAATTCCAGAGTACATAATATCAACGAGGTTGAAAATATCCCAATCCCACAGTTCTATCACCATGCATTCAGAAGTCTCCTTGGCGTGCAGGATCGCCAGGATCCATGCAAGGGTGAGATCTGATGAGCTGGGATTGCTACCGTAGTTGTAGGACAACCAACAAAGTAAGACCACGTTCACAACGTTTACGAGATTGTCGATGACACTGCTCCTAATGTGTTGAACCCACGCAACCGAGATGATCGCGTTCACAACATCTAAGTCAAGCATCTCAAGATTGTCACTTGAAGCCAAAGCTGCAAGTATTTTTGGGTCACATGCGAGTGGAGCTCGTAATGGTAGGATGTAGTGCTTTACTTGGGCAATGGAAGGGTTTAACATATTCTGATTTTCCAGGTCATTGTAATAGTCCACCACTGATCCTGTCCACCACTGCTCAGATTTTTTCGTCACATCCAGGCCATCCAATGGGGCCAAAACACACCCAACTCTGTCGCGCAGCTTGCCCAAACCTTCGCCCTTCTCCACCCAGAGTGCCTTCACCCTCTTCGTGGCTTCCTGGTCTTCCCGACGCAGCAGCATGGAAAGAATCTGCACATCCACTTCCTGCAGCTGGGCCTTGCTCTTAAGCAGCAGCGTCACAACCTCCTCGTGGTTACATTTCTCATCATGCGGCTTTGCGGTACCCAACATTGCGGCACCCAGAACTGTCACTCTGTCAGGAAAGGTCTCGAACCCCTCCTGCTGAATGTTCGTCCTTGTGTAGTTAGCATCAGAGCCCTGTTTCAACAACTTGTCCACTTCTTGAAATTGTCCAGCATGGGCATCCTGCCACAACTGGTCATTCAGCTCAGGAGCTGGCTCGCCGTGTCGTGGATCTGGCTCAGGAGATGGCCCGTGACAGTCGCAGCTAAGTGGCGCCGGCCAGGGGTATCTGCGGCCACAGGTTGAGCAAACAAACGCAGAGGTGAGTGGCATTGGCGGTTGGGGAGGCGGCGAAGGAACTACGACTGGAGGTTGCGAGATGTGCACTTCAACTGCATCCGGGTCTGCCAGCAAGACCTGAGACACTCCAGGCATCAAGAAAACAGGAGGACCAAACATTGCAGGCATCACACTCTGTCCTTCGACTTCGATACACGCTTCACGTGGCTGATGCTGATGCATGAGGATGGGCTGGACTCTAGCATGTCTTCCAGGCACAGCCACTTGCATTGGTGGCCCAGTCTGAGGAAACATAGTGAAACATTGATCTAGCAAATCATGAAAATAACAAAAAAGGCATTGAACCGATCTTGAACCAAAACATCTACATTGATCGAATTTCAAACGCTTCCATCGGATGTGGCGACAATCAGTGACTGCTCCATGGCTCTCTCAAGCAACTTCCGGGGGTCCAACTGCCGAGGCGTCTGAGTGAGCTCATCGCCTCGTTTGCGGACTGGCCGTTCTGATGGCTTCGCCACAGCGCCACTCGGGGGGGCGGAGACTCCGTTTTGGGTGAATGTATCATGTGCTCATGTTGTTTGTTGTTTGATTTTTTCACCGGGGGGAAAGTAAAGATGTGCAAACCAGCAAAAGGAAGCCTTCCACCCTGACTGAGGGAGGCTCATTTGGCAGGTCGTGACGCGGATCCGGCGACCGGTACCATCGTCGATGTTCGCAGGTTGCGCTTTTGTTCGATGACCGTGATGCTGGGCACCTGCTCGTCATGGCTGTTTCAACAATACAAAACGCAGCACCGAAACCGAAACCGATGCAGACCGAAACCGAACCGATCGCAAACGCCGAGCCAACACAACGAATACAACGCCGCATCGAACCGATACCGAGCCGAGAAAAACACGCAAACCGACCGCCGACACCGAACCGATTGCGGCTGCCTCACCAAGACCATTTTGCAACAACCTTGACTGGAAAGGGCAGGTATTTTTGATAATGCACCAACTTTGTGCAGGCAAACTTTTCTGATTTCTTTTCCACACACACCCTCCATTCAGCCTTCATTATAGTATACTCCATTTAGACCGTGGATGTTCTTGAGCCTTTTTTCACCCCTGAGCAAATTTGTTTTTCCTGATTGGCTAAATCCTTGGTCGCACCTTATTTTTATCGATTTTGGTAGGTTCTGGCCACGCCTGAGCAGACATCGAGCTGGAAGTTTGTTTCTTGTCAATCTACGGGACGGAGAGGGTTCTCTAATAGATTTTCACTGTTCGCACCCGGCCCAAAGGAGCAGGTCTTGACTCCTCTACAGAGAGAGAGAGAGAGGGAGCGAAAGAGGGAGAGTCACGAGCGCAGGGCATGAGCAAGTTTATACTGCGTTTAGAGTGCGTTTATACTCTTTGGCCCTGCCCTCTTCACACTTGAACAATTCACTTTTTCATGCTTTGGGGTGAGAAGGGCTTACTCCTTTACAAAGAAAGAGAGGGAAAGAGAGAGGGAGCGAAAGAGGCATGGGCAAGTTTATACTGCGATTCGAGTGTGTTTATACTCATTTGGCCCTGCTTTCTTCACACTTGAACAAGTCACTTTTTCATGGTTTGGGGTGAGCAGGGCTTACTCCTTTACAAAAAAGGAGAGGGAAAGAGAGAGGGAGCGAAAGAGGGAGAGTCACGAGAGCAGGGCATGGGCAAGTTTATACTGCGTTTAGAGCGCGTTTGGCCCTGCCCTCTTCACACTTGAGTAATTCACTTCCTTCATGGTTTGGGGTGAGAGGGGCTTAC
>CAXAMN010006557.1:1046301-1069974 GCA_963970005.1 Durusdinium trenchii | reverse complement strand
CCCAGTGTAAACACTAGGTAGCCAACTTTGGACCACAAGTGCTGTACCGCAAGAAGGGCAGCCAGTACTGTACCATTACCGTACCGACAGAATCGCACACAGCCGTTAACATAGAACACGGGGTGACACTTCTGGGGAGTACTCTACCTCGTTGTAGCTTATCTTGAAGGATAGAAGCCATTTGTGGTGGACCCCTTTCAGAGGCCAAAAAAGTAATTTCTGGTGGCAGTTTAGTAAAAGATTTGATACAAAATGTTCAAGTGTTGGCTTGGCTGTTTTGGTTCACCCAATGTGAATACTAGGTAGCCAACGTTGGACGACGAGTGCTGCACTGTAAGAAGTGCAGCCAATACTGTATCACTACCGTACCGACAGAATCACACACAGCCGTTAACATAGAACACGGGGTGACATTTGTGGGAAGTACTCTACCTCATTGTAGCTTATCTTGAAGGATGGAAGCCATGTGTGGGGACATCCCTTTCCGAGGCCAAAAAAGCATTTCTGGTGGCAGTTTAGTAAATGATTTTTTTGTTCACCCAGTGTAAATACTAGCGTAGCCAACTTTGGACCACAAGTGCTTGGAGGTGGAAATCGCGGGTTTTGAGGTGGAGGACCAGGAGTTTGGAGCGAGGGAGCTTGGAGCGTGCAATACGCATCACAACACATCACAAACTATCAGGAGGCGTGGGGTCTGTGTGAGGGTTTATGAAAATTTAGGATGGCCGCCCTCCCGGGCTCTGAATCTACCTTAACATGGAACCTGCCAAACACACATTCCACTAACATGGAATCTGGTTTAAAGGCACTAAGTGACACGTGTGACATGTGATTTGCGGGCTATGTTAGCCCTTTGGGGGCGCCTTTTTTCTGCTTACATGGAACCTGCGCCTTTACAACATGTATGGTTAACATGAACACCTGGATTTTTTTAATTGTTTTTTGGGCTAAGTAATTCTGCTGAAGAGTACTCCTTTACAAAGAGAAGAGGAAAGAGAGAGGGAGCGAAAGAGGGAGAGTCACAAACGCAGGGCATGGGCAAGTTTATACTGCGTTTAGAGTGCGTATATATATATATATTCTTTGGCCCTGCCTTCTTCACACTTGAACAAGTCACGTTTTCATGGTTTGGGGTGAGAAGGGTGCGTGTATATTCCTTGGCCCTGCCCTTTTCACACTTCAATAATTATGGTTTGAGGTGAGAAGGGGTTGGTCCAGTCTGAATTATACCTGAATGGGTTCTGCCCTTAGCCTTCTTTAGTGGGCAGACGCCTAAACATGGTATAAACCCGGCCTTTGCCAACATTCTCCTTGGCATCCGCAGTCTTGGGTTGCGATTCAATTCGCAACCTGATTTGCGACTCAAATCACAACCTGGGTTGCGACTCAAATCGCAACCTGTGTGAAAAATTGCCTGAACATGGTTTCCGCCCTTAGCCTCCTTTAATGAGCTTGGACGCCTAAACATGGTATAAGCCCGGCCTTTGCCAACATTCTCCCTTGGCATCCGCAGTCTTGGGTTGCGTGAAAAATCACCTGGACATGGTTTCCGCCCTTAGCCTTCTTTAGTGGGTTTAGACCATTTTGCTGGGGAAAGCGCGAAAGCTCTGGTAGTGAGCCGTGAGTTCCTTGAAGGAGAAGTCTATGTGAGGAAGGTATAAGCATGGCCTAAGCGTAGTATAATTCACCCGCGCTACCTGGAAGCTGTTATGTCCTATTTTTCCTAGGTCAACCCTGCAATGGTCTTGGTGAGGTGGCCGCCGCTGCTGCTGGCGCTGCTGGTGCTGCAAACCGAACCGAACCGAAAAAAAGGGAAAACACTACGTTCAATAATGTAAATGTGTTGAACCGAACGTCGAACCGATAGCATGGAATGGAAACCGCGCCGATGAAAAATTGAACCGAAGCATCCAACCGATAAAAATTGACGCAACGCCAAACCGAACCGAAACCGGATCGTTTCGACCATGCTCGTTCTCCAAGAGCCCGACCTCGCTCGGAAGCAAATCCCAAGCAGGTCGGTTGAAAAATTGTTTCAAAACAGTTTCAATGGAAGGGGCATGAACTTGAACTCCAGTTCTACAATGATCTCTACTGTCGGGTCGCCAACTCGGTCACAGGTCGCAGTCTTCAAAGGCGACGATGTCAGACATGACTGAAGATGCTAAAGGGCGCCACGGACTTCAGCTGTTCAGAATGCAACTACTAACTACCAAATGAAAAACCATAAAGTGTCACACACACATTTTATATACCGGCCCGTTAAGCAAACTCATACTGTGAATTCGACGCCGTCGAACGAGCTTGCCAGGTCACCTTGAGCACATACCACTGCTCCTTGGGCCAAACCGCCCCTTGTCCTGTTGTTTGATGTCCATCCAAGATGGGTCATCATTGCACTGTGCACATCGAGCTATGGCCACGATGGTGTGAAAAGGACGCGCCGCAGCTCTTTCAGAGAGATCCATTTGAGCAAGTTGCGGGATTTGCTTGAGGGTTGCCACTACCAACCTCAAATTGGTAGCGGAGCCCCTGACGGGGCCCACTGCTGATTTGCTGCTTCGAGATTGACGAGCGCTATGGCAAGTTCGCAAGGCGTGGACGCCTCCAAGGACTCATGGGTCCCGGTCTTCAGCAACCGACCCACCGACTACAAGGAGTGGAGAGCCAGAATCCACTTGTACCAGAAAAAGATGATCCTGCAGAAGAAACCGCAAGAAGGTGTGATCAACCTGCTCACCACCTTGAGCGGGACAGCATGGAAACAGGTGGAACCCATCGCCGAGAAGGCGAGTGAGGACAAAGACGGCTTCAACATGATCATGGAAGTCATGGACAAGACCTTCCGCTACGACAGCCGCGTCGAACAACCACGCAGCTTCGAGAGGTTCTTCTACAGCATGAGCCGCCGGAGCGACCAAACTCTCATGTCGTACTGCGCGGAACACAGAGAGGCCCTTCGTGAAGTGGAAAACACAACATCAAGTTGCCATCCGAGGTCACCGGATGGTTGATGCTTCGCCGCAGTGGCTTGACCCAAGAACAGAAACAACTTGTGCAAAGCCAGTGTGGAGCGACCCTCGAGGAGAGCAAGGTTGAGGAGGCCATGTACTACCTCTTCGGCCAGGACTACAGAGGACGTGTCGGACCACAGCTTCGATACAACAACCACCAGCACTGGGCAAGAACAACAACTGGCAAAAGACCTCTCAGGCCTACACCACCTACGATGAGGACAACCATGATGACGAGGCCTATGAGGCTGAAGAAGATCCCTTCGGCTTTGAACAGAGCCCGGACGATGAGAATGTCTACTATGAGGGTGAAGACACCTACGACCCTGAAGATGATGAGCTGCTACCCTGACTATGATGACCCTGAATGGGAAGAATGCTATGCGACCTACCTGGACGCACGAAGACGGTTCGCTGAGCTTCGAAACAACAGAGGCTTCTACCCGGTCGTCGCTTTGGCTGACCAAGGCACCTCATCGACCCCATCGTCTTCGCAACAACCTGTACCACCTCGTGGAAAAGGGAAAGGTCACAAGGGTGGAAAAGGCAAAGCTCATTGCACCTCCACACATCAGGAGGGAGATGCCAAAAGCCGCGGAAAAGCAGCATTGTCGAGCTCTTCGGCTACCAAGACATGCCTACGTTGTGGCCAGCCAGGCCATTTTGCAGCTCAATGCACTCAGAAGCGCAGCCCCACATCCAGTCCTACCTCATCAGCTGCCAAGAAGAGCAAGCCTGAACAAGGACTCATGGTCAACTTCGAAATGAAGGACTTCCAAGCACTCCCCAAGGGAATTTTTGGAACTATGGATGGTCGAGCCAGCTGCATGGTTTTGGGCCACGACACTTTGATGAACTACATCGAGCACTTCCACAAGGAGATCGACGTCTCTTGCTTCAAGTTCCGACCTGCCACCAAGGCAATGCAATTCGGAGGTGATCGCACCGTGGAAGCACAATGGACTGTGCACATGCCCGTGTGCGTGCAAGGCCGCCTTGGCCGTGCAGAAGCTTTTGTGGTGTCCGGCTCAACGCCGCTGCTCATTGGCCGACCGATCTTGAAGGCCATGAAGATTCAGTTGAACTTCATTGAGGACACCATGAGCGTTGACGGCTCCCCATGGAAGAAGATTGTGATGGGCCCTCGTGGAGAACATCTCCTCCAGCTTGATGAAGAATTGGAGTCAATCCCCGAGAACGGCTCCTACGAGTTTGACTTCATGATGGAAGAGACCTTCCATGTGATGACACAACAGGCCAGCACGACAGCAACAGAGACCTACACACTCGAGCACTACTTGGAGCTCACTGGTCTCCCTCCCCCAAACTTGGAGGAGGAACAAGCCATGAACACACAGGAGAACCAGCAGAACGACACAGACAGCAACGAGACCTCTGACCCAGAGGATGATGATGATGACACCAACACTTGCTACCGACGCACCCTGGCCGACAAGCTGGTCAGGAGCTTCAGAGTTCACCAACAACACATGGCATTACGCCACAAGATGACCATTGAACAAGCTTTGGCATCACACGCCAAACACGAAATGCAATTCTGGGAGATCTATGCTGGAGACGCCATTTTGGCGACCAAGATGCGAGAACTCGGCTTCAAGGTCAGAACCTTCGACCTTCTCAGCGGCTGGGACTTCACCAAGCCAGCGCACCAGCGCGAGTTCATCCAGCTGTACTACCACTGCAGCCCAGAAATCACATGGCTAGCACCACCCTGCACCAAGTGGTCACCACTCCAACGATTGAACGCCAGAACGCCTGCAGCGCAACAGCGCCTCGAAGCACAACAGCAGCATGAAGAAGGAACCCACCTGAGGTTCAGCAAGACAATACACAACAAGCAATACAAGCAAGATCAAATTTCAATCTTCGAACACCCCAAGTACGCTACCTCTTGGGAAACACCAACACTACAACAGCTAGAAGGCTACGACGCTCACGTCGACCAGTGCCAATACGGAGCAACACTGCCAGACAACAACGGTGACGAGCAGTTCATCCGAAAGCCAACAACACTCAGAGTCACTCATGAACAGCTAGCAACACAACTGCATCGAGTCTGCACTGACGAGCGCTACCACCTTCCCATCGAATGAAGCTCACCTATGATTGGAAACCGTGCAGCAGCAGCCGGCAGCTACAACGTCAACATGTGCCGAGAATGGGCCAGCATTTTGTACGACTTCATGCATCACAACTACTGGCCATACGATGCAGATGAACAGGCATATCCAGCAGAAGCAGAGCAACAGCTGCAGCCACAAACAACAGCCGCCGCTGCAGAGCTGCAGAGCAACAGCCACAGCATGCAACAGCAGAGGACGAGTATGACATCGAGGAACTGGGCAACAACAGTGGCATCCTGACACGACTACAAGAAACACAGCTCGCAGCAGCCAAGCGAACTGTCCAGAGACTCCACAGGAACCTCGGCCATCCATAAATCTTGAACTGTGCATTCTCAAACAGAAGCAAGCAAGTGCATCAATACTTCATGCAGCACAAGAACACACTTGTCAGCTCTGTGATGCACACAGGTCACCTCCACAAACATCCAAAAGCACCTTGAGAACCGGTGGCAGCTTCAACAGCCGCATCCAGGCAGACACAGTCTGGATCAACCCGTCAGGCCACTTTCACCGCAAGCAGAAGCCACAGGCAATTCCAGTCCTCAGCATCGTGGACACAACCACCAAGTTCATGTCGGCAGGAGTCCTCCAAGGAGAACAATCCGATGAGTTCGTACGAGCCATCGAACGAGGCTGGACTCGACACTTCGGACCACCAACCATCCTACAGGTAGATGACCACCGGGGATGGGCATCCGAACAGCTCAGGACTTGGGCAAGCGATCATGGCACCGAGCTGGAAATCTCACCCGGCCAGGCACACACCCGGCTGAGCATTGTGGAACGACGGCACCAGGTACTCCGAAGGGGTATCGAAATGTTCCTTGCACACCGCCGCCAACAGCCAGATCATGACCCGAACATGCCACACAGAGAGCGCATCATCCAAGCCCTGAACTACGTGGTACCGCAGATCAACAATACTCCAAATGTGCAAGGCTTCAGCGCCACCCAATGGGCTATGGGCACACAGCCCAGGATTCCAGGAGTGTTGATGGACCATGATCTCACTCCAACCCAACTCACCTGAAGTGAGGCTATGCAAACAAAGCTGACCATGCAGAAGCAAGCAGCAATAGCAGTCATTGAGGCAGACAACGATGCCCGACTCAGGAGAGCCCTCCTACGACAACACCAGGCCATCCAATATGTGTACCACACTGGCCAACGTGTGTTCTACTGGCGAGATGCACCAGGAGGAGCTGGACCAAAACTACGCTGGAAGGGACCAGCAACATGGTGATGACAGAAGAAGGACGAACAGGTCCTGCAACAAACACATACTGGGTCACACACGGCACAACACTGCTTCGAGTCAGTGGCGAGCACCTACGCCCTGATCTCAACCACCAAGATGACACCGACCCCATCATCCGAGCAAAGAATGCTCTCGACCAGATCCGAGGCAGAAGCACCACTCTGCACACAGATCTGCAAAAGACAAACAAGCGCAAGCGATCTGAAGTGGTCACAGAAGATGAAGATGACACAGAAATGACACCGGCACCACCAAAGACCACCACAGCAACTGCACCTGAACAACCACAAGACCATTGGGACGTGGAAGGAGATGGCATCACATGGCACCGTCGTCCCAAGACAAGCACTATATGTACCATCACGTGACAGTCAAGCACCACATGAGCACTTCCAAGATCTGAGAAGGACAACCATCCTCAGACCAGGCCAACCACAAAGGAATCGCACCGTGCTCCAAGATGATTGGCGACTCCCTGACGCCTCCACTCATGGACCGGAACAACCACATTCATCCTGCGCACCGATCGCCGAGCACCACCAGGCGATGATGATGTACAAATGGAACAACAACCAACGGCGCCACTACCGCCGACAGCAGGAACAGAAGGACATGGCAACAGCCCTGAGCCTACCCCTGGAAGCACAACCACTGGCATCATGTCACCGGCTATGCCACCAGGTGATCCACCAGCAGCTGCACCAACTGAATACACAGGACCACCACCAAGCAGTACAGGAGAACCAGAGCCACCACCTAGTATCCTGGGAGATGCAACATACGACGAACAAGTGACAATCCCAGAACACCAGCAAGCATGTACAACACACCAGAACGACAGGAATCCTTCCAAGAACGAAGGAGCCGCTATGACAAGCAAGAAACCCTGTCATTCTACACACCCACCGACAACAGGGTGAGATATGGCCCCAACAAAGAGCCATTCGAGACTTTGAGAACATCACCATACAGCAAGCCCAAGGCACCAGACCCAGAAGAAGCCCTCACCATGAGCACCTATGACGCAGACCTGACCAAGGCTGACAACATGACTTTGCCTCCAGGCTGGAAACTGGAAAACGGGTACTTGACCCTGGATGAGTGCCGAGACGAATGGACACTCTATGGAGACAAACTGGTCAGACGACACTACATCCCAAGGAACAAGCTGTTTGACCCAACCAGCAAAGGAGCGAACTGTCCACTGCCGACCCACTACCTCAGCAAGGACAGACAAACATTGGGCACAGGAAACATCAACAAGTACGACCGTTGGAAACAAAAGAAAGATGAAGACACAACATACAGCTGGACCGGACGCACTGTCTTCAAGGTCCTGCCAGCATTCCGCCTCTTGGCCAAGGAAGCATTCTACAATGCAAGCCAAGGTCATCAGACCTACATCGAGCCACCAACAGAACAGGCAGAACACAGCTACACAGCAGCTGCCACAGGCAAAACAAGAAAGGACCAACTCAATGAACGCCAGATGAATGTAGCCGACAGGCTCGCGTTCATGGAGGCCAAGAAGAAGGAGCTCGAAAGCTTCTTCCAAAATGATGTTTGGATGACGGATCCACCCCACAAGACCGCATTCTGAAGGCACACTTCATCTTGAAGTGGACGAAATGGCCAAATGGAGAGCCACGTGCAAAGGCACGATTGATCACACAAGGGTTTAAAGACCCAGATGCCCTCAGCGGACAGCTAAGCACTGACTCACCAACATTGAGCCGCATCGGAAGAAACTACATCCTGTCCATTTGTGCAAACACAGGATGGTCAAACTTCAGCGCTGATGTTAGCACAGCCTTCCTACAAGGAAAAGAACATCCCAGCCACCGCACTTTGTGGATCAAACTTCCACCAGACGCACGACGCCTGCTGGGAATCAATGACAAAGATGGCGACAAGGCCTTGATGAGACTGAAGAAGCCTATGTACGGTCTATGTGACGCCCCAAGAGCTTGGTACAGTGAAGCAAGAGAAAGAATCACCAAGCTTGGCGCCATTGTCCACCCATTGGACCCATGCCTCTTCATGGCATACGACTACGATGCACCCGAAGACACCTGGACCACACAAGCCGACGACAACGGCAACAACGTGAAGCACCCACCACTGACTGATTGGCCTATTCGGCCTACATGTGGATGACATCCTAGGATGTGGCAATATGCACAACAAGAACTTCCAAGCATTCCTCAAGTCCCTGAAGCAGACCTTCAACTTCAGGACATGGGAACAAGACACCGACATGGACTACTGTGGAGCCACAATCCACAGGATCAATGAACACCACCATGAGCTTCACCACAGCAAGTACTTCTCCAAGCTGAAACCCATCAGCTTTGAAGATGGCCCGGACACCCAACCAGTCACCGACAAACAGAAGACCATGCTCAGAGGCACCATAGGAGCCTTACAATGGCCAGCCACACAAAGTAGCCCACACTTGCAGGCAATGGTCAGCCAACTGGCAGGCCAAGTGAGCAAGGCCACCCTGGCCACACTACGAGAAGCAAACAAATGCCTCAGGTACGCCAAGAGCTACTCCGACGTGGGACTCAAGTACCAAAAGCTTGGACCAACCTCAGAGCTGACCCAAATTGGGTACAGCGATGCCGCCTTCGCTTCCAGAAGCGACCTGACCTCTCAAGGAGGACAATTGATCCTCATGGTTCACAAAGATGTGACCAATGGAGCTGAAGGCAGCTACCACTTGATCGACTGGCGGTCATGGAAACTGCCACGGGTAGCAAGGTCAAGCCTCGCAGCGGAAAGCCAAGCTGCATCGGAGACAGCCGACTCACTCCTCTATGCAGCAGCCTTTTGGAAGCTAATCTGGTCACCATACCTAGCACTACAAGACAGCAACATGGCAAAGCTCCAGCACCCACCAAAGATGGTGATCGATGCAAAAGCTCTTTATGACCTGCTGGTCGAGCAAGACCTATACAGACAGGATCACAAACCGACAAACAGACAAGCATCGAGGCCTTAGTGACCAAGGACAAACTGTCCTGCACAGGAGCATCGATAGCCTGGGTAACGAGCGAACTTAAATTCGCCGACGGCATGACAAAACACAGCGCTGCAGCACTCTTAGCACAACGACTACGCAGCCACATAACATGCCTACGACCAGACCCGAACTTCACTGCAGCAAAGAAGAAAACAGTTGAACAGCGCAAGAGCAGCCAAATGCGCTATGCAGTGACAAAGCCAACGGCACAGCTAGCACTACTAGCCTCTCTAGCAACCACGACAACTGCGCACTCCACAAACCCTACAGAACCACCGGACAGACAACATGGACTACCAGAACTTCACCTTCCTCGCTGTCTTCACCGTCATGGTAGCCCTGCTGGCTACCTCACCAACCGGCAGGTGAAAACACGTCACCTCAAGGACGTGACGAGTCAAACCAGCTACAGCGACCTGACCACCCTGGTCTGCCACAGAAAGAAGGAACAACAGCTGGAAAAGACGGTGGAGAGCCTTCAAGCCAAGCTCCAACAAGCAGAGCAAGTCATGAGCACCCTACAGGCCCGACACAAAGAAGAAATGAAAGCCCATCGTGAACTCCACGATCGGCACTTCGAAAAGATGAGGGTCATGTACGAGCAGGAGGTCAAGATCCGAGCTCGCAATAGAGTGAGAGCCGCGATCCTGGCGGACGTGCACCACACGAACCATGGTGCATGCTGGCACGCTTCCTTCCAATGTGCCAGCCAGAGGACTGCCAACGTGACCTACACCCTGAGGCCATGTAAAGAGTGCGCCCACACCCTGGGCGAAAATTGGCTTGGAGTGGAGACGGCAGCGCTAGAAGCCGCGGAAGCCGCTTTGAATGCAGCAGAGACTGCATATGCTGCCCACAACGCAGCGGAGAGTTCTCAAGGTGGACTTTCCACCGGTGTGAATTCGACGCCGTCGAACGAGCTTGCCAGGTCACCTTGAGCACATACCGCTGCTCCTTGGGCCAAACCGCCCCTTGTCCTGTTGTTTGATGTCCATCCAAGATGGGTTGCACTGTGCACATCGAGCTATGGCCACGATGGTGTGAAAAGGACGCACCGCAGCTCTTTCAGAGAGATCCATTTGAGCAAGTTCACTTCGTGCGGGATTTGCTTGAGGGTTGCCACTACCAACCTCAAACATACATTTTATATTATATATATTATATATCATATTCATTGATCTTCTATAGAAAACTAGGCCCACATGGCAACCAAATCATCCACACGGCATTGAGTCAGTGTACACGTGCACGTGGCCCGTGCACTCCAATCATCAGCCGTCTGCAGCTGCCTGGGGGCGTGATGTGGTCGCAAAACGCATTAAGCGGTGTTCAGGTCTACGGCTACAATTAAGGAAAAATCCCAGGCGATTGTATACCAAGTGCGTGTCAGACTTCATGCCTCACTGGACTTTTAGAGTCTAACAACTACTAGGCATCATTTTCTGCATCATCGAAGCACAATAGGTTCACTTCCAAATAGAAGATCAATCAGACCAAAGCATGATCACAAACATGACCAGCGGACGCCCCAATGCTGACGAGCCTTGAGCTCGAATCTGCTGCCCGGCGGCCCGAAGCTGCCTGGGACGTGGATCAGGGGTCCTTCACTCTCTGGAGATTAAGACGGTCAAAGCCCCAACTCATGTGATTATAATTGGTGTCAACGGCACAAATAACATGCAGCAAAAGAGTCCTTTTCACAATGCACCTAGCCTCTCCTTTTAAATCATTCATTCTCCACACTCACCTGCATCTGCCTGCCGAAGGATTGGTGCCTGTGTAAAACCCCCTTGGACGTGGTGCAACCTCACTTTAATTGCAAAGATAAAACACATACCTAACATATTAGGCCTCTGCCATGCAGGAAGGAAGCTGCAGCTGACTTCTCGCCCTGTCCGCTGATCTTTTTGAAGACTCCATGCTCCTTGGATCGTCCGAGACGTCATCATTCATCCAAGGTATGGAGGAGGCTGGCTTTGGCCTCTCCTCGCCGCTGGCTCCTCAGTCTCTTTTTCGTGCGTGTGAGCTTCTTCTTCTTCGTCTTCTTCTTCTTCGTCTTCTTCTTCGTCGTCTTCTTCGTCTTCTTCTTTTTTCTCATCATGCTCTCCTTTGTGAGCTTCCGTCTGACGAAGCTCTGCTTCGTGCGCCAGACCTCTCTCATCAAGCTTTTCCTTGTGATCTTTGTCTTTCTGAAGAAGCTCCCATGCCATGCATGGAGGAGGCTGGCTGTTGGTGCGTCGATCGCTCCGCAGTCGAGCGGAGCGTCGTTCTCCCTGGCTTTGAACCCGTCGATCGCTCCGCAGTCGAGCAGAGATTCGTTCAGCCTCTGGCAGCTGGTGAGCATATCTTTGAACCCCTCTCCACAACCGCTCTTTTAACTTTTCAATCTCTTCTTTGTGAGCGTCAATCAACAATTCTTTCTTTTGAAGCTCTTCCTTGACTTCTTCCTTGGCTTCTTCCTTGGCTTTGGCCTTCCACTGCTGACAATCACGCTCCATCGCCTTTTCCATGCTTGCATGGGTTTGTCTTTCCAAGTGCTGCCAGAAATGTGCACCCTGGCTGCGGTGCTCCTCGTTTTCATTGACAAAAACGTGGATGACACATTGCTTAGCTCGATATGCGGTGACTTGTTCTGGCGGATCTGTTTCATCGGAATCCGTCTTCCAACCGCAAATGCCCAAAAATAGGACTCGCATCTCATGTTGAATGCCAGATAGTCGAAAAAAGAAACCGCAAGTCAAACAAAGGATCATCATGACCAATGAGACCGAAAGCAACCAAGGAGACAAATAGAAAAGGAGCACTGTGATCCGGTGATTTGTGCATTGATGCCAAATCCACGTATGACCATAATTGCCGAAAACAACACGCAGCGGAGACAGGCTCCAAAAGAGGGCCATTGCAGGCACGTCGGATGTCCAGGTTGGTCCTGAAGTTGAGATGGTGTCCTTCAGCTTGTACTTGCAACGCAGCTGGCAGCAGCGACCTAAGATACAATGTAGTAAGCGTGTCAATGGACGTTTCTGCCATTCTAGCACCATCTTGGCCCTTGACTTGGTCAACAACAGCCGATCCCTATTCTGGAATAGTTGCAAGTTTTGCGTTAGCACAGCAATAAAGATGTTCATAAGCACAAATGAAATGCCAATGCTTGTCACGAAGAAAATCACCATGATGAAGAGGTGGTCATCACCTGGCTCAGGATCTTTTGGTACCCATGATACTTCATCTGTTTCTGTGTCATTTCCTTCAACGTACTTTGTGTCCTTTCCTTCAAATTCGAAGAGGTCGAAATCACCCAGGATTCCAAGTCGAAATGGGATGACAAACGCAGAGAAAAGCGGCAACGGATCCTCTTTTCGAGGACCCATTTGGTAGTAAGCATGTGCGGAGGCCAAAAGACATGTGCCGGTGATGAAGAAAAAGGATGCTGAATCCAAGATGGCACCAATGATGGGCAGGAACCTGAGCCCAAGCCATGTGTATCCTCGAAGGCTGGCGAGTAATCTGAGCCACGCCATGCCACAGAAAAGGGCCAGGAGGGCCTTGTTCGAAGCTTCATCAATGTGCCACCATGCCAGCTGCTGTCCAAGTACGATCGTTCCAATTACCGTGTAGACATTGTCAACACAGTTGTAAATATCAATCTGTTCTATCAGGAAAGTACCTTTTGTAGATCTTTCGACCATAATGTGCCACACAGAAGCCAAACATTCACAAGTCTCCTTCAAGTGCAGGATCGCCAGGATCCATGCAAGGGTGAGATCTGATGAGCTGGGATTGCTACTGTAGTTGTAGGACAACCAACACAGTAAGACCACATTCACAACGTTTACGAGATTGTCGATGACACTGCTCCTAATGTGTTGAACCCACGCAACCGAGATGATCGCATTCACAACATCTAAGTCAAGCATCTCGAGATTGTCAGTTGAAACCAAAGCCGCAAGTATTTTTGGGTCATATGCAAGTCGAGGTGGTAGTGGTAGAATGCAGTGCTTCACTTGGGCAAAGGTAGGATAAAACATACTCTGATGTTCCAGGTCATTGTAATATTGCATCGCTGGTCCTGTCCACCACTGCTCAGATTTTGGCGTCACATCCAGGCCATCCAATGGGGCCAGAACACAACCAATTCTGTTGCGCAGCTTGCCCAAACCTTCGCCCCCCTCCGTCTCCACCAGGAGTGCCTTCACAATCTCCGTGGCTTCCTTGTCTGGCCTACACAGCAGCCGGGAAAGAATCTCCACATCAACTTGCTGCAGCTGTGCCTTGCTCTTAAGGAGTAACTTCACAACCCTCGCATGCTCCCCCAACATTGCGGCACCCAGAACTGTCACTTCGTGAGGAAAGGTCGTATCGCCGAACCGCTTGTACCAAGAATAGACAATTTCATCTTTCAACAAATTGTCCACCGTACTGGCAAATCCATCATAGGCAGCCCACCACAACTGCTTGAGTTTGTGACAGTCACGTTGGTTGTTAGTCCCCCTTGTGTCGTCAGCATCCTTTGCCGGTTGGTCCTTGATTTGCCGACACAGCAGCATGGACAGAATCTCCACATCAACTTGCTGCAGCTGGGCCTTGCTCTTAAGGAGCAACTTCACGACCCCCATATTCTCACCCAACATTGCGGCACCCAGAACTGTCACTTCGTGAGGCAAGGTCGCGTTGTCGAACACCCTTGCGTAGTTAACATCAAAGCCCGGTTGGCTCAACAACTGCTCCACTAGTTGCCTGTTTGCATCACGGGCAGCCTGCCACAACTGGTCATTCGACTCAGGAGCTGGCTCGACATCTCGTGGATCTGGCTCAGGAGATGGCCCGTGACAGTTGCAGCGTGGTGGCCCCGGCCAGGGGTATCTGCGGCCACAGTTTGAGCAAACAAACGCAGTGGTGTGCGACAGGGGTGGCATTGGTGGTTGGGGAGGCTGTGAAGGAGCTACGACTGGAGGTTGAGAGATGTGAATTTCAACTGCGTCTTGGTCTGCCTGAAAGACCTGAGGCACTCCGGGCATCAAGAAACCAGGAGGACCAGACATTGCAGGCATCACACTCTGTCCTTCGACTTCAATACGCACTTCAGGTGGCTGATGCTGATGCATGAGGATGGGCTGGACTATAGCACGTCTTTGAGGCACAGCCACTTGCATTGGTGGCCCAGCCTGAGGAAGCATAGTGAAACATTGATCTAGCAATTCATGAAAATAACAGAAAAGGCATTCAACCGATCTTGAACCAAAACATCTACATTGATCGAATTCCAAACGCCTCCATCGGATGTGGCAACAATCAGTGACTGCTCCATGGCTCTCTCAAGCAACTTCCGGGGGTCCAACTGCCGAGGCGTCTGAGTGAACTCATCGCCTCGTTTGCGAACTGGCCGTTCTGATGGCTTCGCCACAGCGCCACTCGGGGGGCGGAGACTCCGTTTTGGGTGAATGTATCATGTGTTCCATGTTTGTTCGTTTGGTTTGTTATGTTTGTTTGTAGGCAATTCGGCTCGAACCTTCGTGGGGTTTGCCTGTCACTCCCTCTGCCACAGTGCAAAGGGAGTGCGGATCGGTGCCATGGCATGCACTCGAGTGCACTCATTTGGTATGTTTACACTAGGACACTTTCCTTCGGATTATCGGATCTGGAAACAGTATGGTTTCCAATATGGTCGATTCATTGATCGCTGGTATGTCAACGAAGACTACATGTTAGTGATCTTTCGAAGTGAATGGGATGATACGGTGAGCCTGGTGAAAATCCCGAAAGCACTCTGGCCATGGATGGTGTGGGACACACCCGTGGGCATCGCAAGGTGCAGTAAGGGTGGATGCGATACATTGTCTATGGTGCTCCATGACACTGTCTATCCGGCACCAGTTGATGACAAGACATGGTGTCCCTGGCGAAAGCCAAATGACGAACCCATGTGCGCACTGAAAGCAAAGGACGAGATGGGTGAAGAGACTCATACGGACTTTCACAGTAGAGTGACCGTTAGTGTAAGGGTGGGTGCTCTGTTGGGATACTTCGTCCAGGTCCTGGGTGCTCTCCATGGATGATTTTCATGATGGTGTGGCCAGTTGTTCAGACACGACATACGCCTGATGATCTGCACACTTTACACCTTCATGATGGTAAGCCAGCTGTCGCAAGTGAGACATCGATTTCGCCAGCTAGTGTGATAACCCTGCTTCTCTGGGTTGCTGTAATCTTGGGTGGCAGGACCTGTGTGACGCGTGGTCGAACACTTTCACAAGGTGCTCATGGGCATCTCAGGTCGCTGACTTGTGGAAAGCATCGTTGTCATGGCATGAAAAGCTTTCGAAAAGGAGATGCAAACAGGACTTTCCAGCCATCATTAAACGGCCATGACCCTAGTTTGCAAGATTCGTGCAGTTCGTTAGGTTGGTCAGAGGAACACATGAAATCAAGAGATATACATGAGCACACAAGACGCCGCAGAAGACCTCATGTTTGTGTGGAGGATAGGTGTGATGTGAGCGGCCAAACCTACATGCCCTTACATGCGGAAGAGGCTCCGTGGGCATTGTTCATGACCGGAGTGGCACGGTCTTATGAGAGCGAGGGCTGTAACAACCCGACTCTCTTCCGCAGCTGTTTGGGGCGATCGGATGGGGATTGCACTCTCTGCAATCAACCTGTTGCGCGCAGCCATGGCGTGGGACTGATGTCTCCATTGATGGAACCCTTGGAAGACAAATTCGAAGTCCTGCAAGATCCAAAGTCCGATATGAATGATGGCTGCCTGATGTTGTGTCAGGGTGATGCGAAGGTTTCCAGTCATGAGTTTTGTCGAGTCTTTGTGCTGAGTGGTAGGAGCTTAGGCTGTGAGAAATCACCACTGCAGTCATGGGTTCGATGTGTTTCACTAATTCAGAATGCTGCAAGAGTTGTGATCGAACTCAGTTTTGTCAATGCGAAGAAATCGGAACCAAGACGTTGTTTCCGAGGTATCTGTCAGCCCCCTGGTGAGAAATCATGGAATGTCATGATCAGGTGTCCTAGTCCGTCCATGCCACATCTCCTTTTGCAACTGAAACAATGGTACACAAGGGGTGGACAGCGTCCTGTTTCATGTGATGCTCAAAAACAAGGGTCATCCAGTTCTTGCTACCTTCGCTAGGCAGAGTAATGCGGGTGAGCATGGTCCAGCCCAAAGCATTTGGCTATCCTGTGATGTAGATCCTCAGTTTCTGTCTGGTCCATTTGCCCGTGTCTGGTATGCACAAGTCTATCGGTTGAGTGAGCAAGGTGATTGTACTTGTCCCAAGAGCAGTCTTTCTGATGGAGGTCAGGTCTCCACTCCGGTCGTCCCTTCAGCCCATGTTCCGGCAAGAACATCGTCCAGTGCCGGTTCTACCCAGGTCCTTGGAAGATTCTCAGTGTGCATGGGTTAGGTGCGGAGGGGTAATCTCTTGGAGAACTACGCGGAAAGCAATGCTCAAACCTCGAGCGACGATCGGAGAAAGACTTGATTTTGTTAGGGATACGGAGGGGTGGATGGCAACAAATGAGATGTCGTTTTTGTTGACACGATTGTCTTCCGGCACTCAGAGACTCCACTTTACCTCAGCGGCAACCTACAATTCGGCACAGGATGAATTTGTGTTTGAGCATGGTCCGTATCATGTCCCCAATACGGGCACGACGATAGTGCCGATTTTGTTTGAATGTCACTGGCTGGCAATGGAAATCTGCCGTGACGTAAGCCCAAACAGGATTGTGTTGGTTGAAACTCCGCCAAGTCTGGAAGAACGCATGACTTTCTTTGCCTGTCACCTATTGCATATTCCGGCACATAGGCTCCAGATTGTGACACAAGAAGAACAATATGTGCCAGGTTTGTGCGGATGGACATTAGCATGGAGATGTTTGCAGAACGACTAGGGAGACGGCTTTTGTTCATTTAGAACGGGACTTCATGCAATTGTCGCCTGATCGTAGAAGGATTATAGACAGAGCCTTGGCCGTTTCGATCAAGCATTGGGATACTACTCAAGCACCTCAAGACTTGCAACAGGCTGCATATGTCATCAGACGTTCTTTCTTGACTAATTTTTTTTTACATCAGGCCTCAGTTCATATGGTCACGGATTCCAACGCAGTACTGGCTGCAGGACATCCGTTGTGCAAACGAAGCGCTCTATTCTTCAGGGAGGCTCATTCGGGGTCGACGCGTCTCCGGCGACCGGTGCACCGTCCACTTACGGCACCGTTCCTCGTTCTCCCAGAGCGGAACCTCGGAGGACGAAGCGCATCCCAAACGGTTCGATTCAATGGTTCCAAACAGTTCCAAACCGGTTTCAGCAGTTCGCAATGCGTCTCGGGGGTGGCTGCGTTTGCAATGAGAACAAATATGAAAACATAGAGAACGTCTTGGGTGCAGCGTTCTTCTCCTTTGGCTAATGATCCTGCAGCATGAGCCTCCACCGTTCCATACCGCCAAGGAGAAAAACGAACGGAACCCTTCCAGAACAAACATTGCACTCGCAGCCACTTAGCGATCATGGCCAAACTGCGCAAGTCTAGTCTGCCACTCCATTCCTTGGTACCGATCTACTTCCATGGAGCTACCGTGTTACCTGTTTACTTCATGTGTTGGATTCTTCCCACATCTAGCACCAACCATCCGCAGCCCTGGCTTGTTGCATGGAACATGGACTGTGTATTCGACGAACATGTATATAATTGGGCGGTGCCCATGACCTTCTCACCTTGCTCTAGCAGACTCTAGCAAATGTCTCGGTCATCACTCTTGTCTGTTCTACTCGTGATTGTTTTCCATCTCCTGCACCATCATCAAGCAAAGATTACAAAAAAACATGTAAACATATGTAAACTTATTGTAAACGGCTCTATTGGATGGTCTACGGGGTGGTTCAGGAGTCGTTTTGTTTCAGGAGTTCTTTTATGTTTACTATATATATATATCACCTATACCTATGGAACTCGAAACCTACGAATTTGTCGTGTTTGATGGAAAACATAATGTTTTGGTTCCACTTGACCAAAAACATTGTGTTTCTGTCGAAAACATGTGTTTTCCAAAAGCATCCAAAAGCACTAAGTTTCGAACCCGTGTAAAAACCGTAGAAAACCCGTCGACAACCCGTAGGTTCCCATGACGTTTTAAGGGGTTCTTGGTTCTCTAGGTATATCTCGTATATTGGAACATACAAACTGGATGCTAGCCCAGGTGTTGGTTTATAAATAGTGGTTGTCTATACATGCCTTTTTGGTGCCCAAGGGGGCCCTTTCTCCATGTCCCCAAAAGGGCCCGGACACGATCCCTTCGCCCGTGAGCTCGTCGGAGTCGTCCTGATATATTGTCTTCACGACACTCCAACCCGCAGCGTTGGGGGGACGGGGCATCGTCTTCCAAAGAATACCATGTTGGAGCCTCTTTGACATTCTTCACATATATTTATGTAAGTCCGTGCAGGGACCTTTTTGAATGACGGGTTGGACCATATTAGTGACTGATGCAAAATGAAGGAGCGACCGAAGAAAGCAAATGAAAACTGCCAAACCTGAGCTGTCGGCTCTTGGTTCTTGACAAGGGTCTATAGTTCTACATTGGGTATATCCCAAAACATGGGCCGTGGCTTAAGGGGACCCCCTCTCAAGGCCCCCCTGGAATAATTCAAACATTATTCTGACCCCTAGTCACATCGATGCTGGAAATTAGTCTGGTATGTCATTCACATTCAGGAATAATTTCTAATGTTTCTTAAGCATCTGGATGCAAAACCACGTAGTGAATTAATTTTGCGTTGAATGTCCAAGTACCTAGTGAGAGCTTAGGGCCTGGGGATCGGTGAGAATGTAACAAAGCCAGGACTGTGGACAATTGCAATGGCAATGGCAAGTGGTGCAGGACCCAGCCAGTCGCACATATTTATTCCAGGGGGGCCTCCACATCTGAAGGACCGATGGGCAAATTGAGCCCCTAAGCAGTCTGGGCTGCGGACAATTCCAGTGGCAATGGCAAGTGGACCCAGCCAGTGGCACGTAATTATTCCAGGGGGGCCTCCACATGTGAAGGATGCGTGAGCAAATTGAGCCCCTAAGCACCCTGGGCTGCATACAGCCTGCCCTAAGCAGCTACAAAGCCAAGGACTGTGAGAAGGTTGCAGAGCCAGGACTGTGGACAATTCCAGATTGTACATGTATGTACTGTCAAAGCGCGAGAACCCTGGCGGACAGCTTTTCTTCTGCCCACCTCGGGAGGCTCAAGGCCTAAAAGGTTCACCGGGATTCGAGCACCTGTCGTGACCGTAGGTGTCCCGATCGTGTCCCGTCCGGCTACGATGTCATGCTCGGCTCAGAACAATCATGAAGCTGGTTTCAAACCTTCACATTCCTCAATGTTCTGTGATTGTTCTGCCCTTGGGACATCGTGGTGAGAACTACTGGCGCCCGAGAGGGATGCCAACTTCTCGTTGTTGATCTCGTCAGCCAGCGTCCTCATTGCACCGACAATCCTGCTCATCTGCTCTTGGTCTTCATAGACACATGCTGCTTCCCAGGAAACTGTCAAAAGAAAATAGGTTGTCTCTTTTGTCGTCATTGAGTCCCATTGCTCTTTGCTCATGCCTGTCGGCTTTTCACCATGTCCACCCTCATATCCTTCTTCAAAGGGCGCTATCCTTCCGTCACCTGCCAAGTCTTGGAACAGCTCTTGAGGAGTCGGTGACTCTACTCTGTCGGGGTTCCTGGTGCCTCACGACCATCTTGTCGTTTCTGCAGGATGTCTCTTTTTGCTTCTGAGCTCATCGATGGTGTCCTTCTTCTTTTCTTCTGCTTCAATCTCTTCTCCAGATCAAGCGCTCTCACCTCCTGACCGTTCCTGCTTGTACTCAATCCGGATCAGTCGATCGATGACCTTTGTGATTCTGTAGTTGTGCTCCTCGGAAATGTCATCCATCTTCTGATGTGTGAAGCGATTGCTGTCGCCAATGAAACTGGAAAGTTTCTTGGAGTCTTCATTGATGGCATGTCTCATCCCATCCATGTTGGTCAGCATAATGTTGTTCTCTGAAAACATCTGCGATAGACCAGCGTGGATCAACTCCTGAGTCTTCCTTCTTTCTGTTCGCAGGATGAGATTTGTGGTCGTTGTTTCTCATCAATTCTCTTCACAACCATCACCGTCATGATCATCATTGCTCCCAACAACACTGCGAGACATTCTGAATTCTGTGAAACTGTTGCCTTCATCCCTAGTACCACGGTCAGCATTGTCACTGTTGCAACAAGAGCGCCTTGTTTGTACAATGCCAGGTCCTCGTACCATCCAAACAGCTTGGTGAATTCAATTGTATTGTACCAAAGAGCTGCTGTCAGTACAATGATCACGCACGCAAAACTCAACTCCCATGACCAAGAGGGCAAAATCGTCCTTACGTCTTGCTCTGCTTTTGCTGGGAGGAACTGCTGCGCAAATGATAACATCCGTACTGCTTTCGCACTCACACCGCTGCCTGAGGATGTATTGGATGCTGAGGCTGTTGTGTTGGGGCTCTCAATGATCTCATCATCATCGAGCTCAATGGGCATCCTGTTGATTGTTGTTGCTTCCTCATGATCCTGAACTTTCTCCGGCTTGGGCTTTTCATCTGGGCTTTCAAGCTTTCGGCTTCTTGAAGTCTCTGGAAGACGTGGGTCTGGCCCAAGAGTCCACTTGTTTGAGTACAGCACATCGTTCAGGTATGTCAATCCTTTCCGATGTAAGGCCTTCGTCAATGCATCGGCCAACTGCTGTTCTGATGGGACCCACTTGCATTCAATCCCTTCTTGCAAACTCTGCCGGATAATGGCAGCTTCAAGAGACAACCTTCTGTCTGAGAGAAGCACTCGCTCCGACTTCATGCAATCATATAGGGGTCTGCAATCTGTGACCGTCACTCCAGGAATTCGATGTAGGTGCTCTTTGTATTGCTTCATGTCCAAATCACCATGCAAAATCTCCAGAACTGTAGCACGAAGCCGACTGAGGGCATCCAAAGCTTCCGAACAGGAATATGCTTCAGCACTTAATGTAGACCTCACCACACGTTGGATCTTCGAGGATGTCCAACGCACAAAGTGAACATCATGCACTGAAGTCCGATCCTTCATGATCTGTGGTGTGGAGATGCCCGACCAATATCCCTTCTGGCTCTTGTGTCCTGGTAGAATGTTGAATGACATTCCTGGTCTGTAGACCAACTCATCATCTTTGTGGTATTGCTTAACATCACGAACCAGCTTTGCTGCCTCCTTGAGACTGGAAATCTTCAGGTCCTTGATCTCACTGGCTATTTTGCTCACCTGAAAACCGATAGCATAGCCCATGATTCGTGCATACCACTGTAGTTGACCTAACAGTCCTCTGAAAGACTTCACCTCACTTGTGGTCAAAGATGCATTGTTGTCCTTGCCACGTTCCCTGCTGACCTTGTAGGTGCTCATGGTGTCGATGTATTCTTGCGCATGCACATGGATGGTTCCATCTTCCTCCTGGGTGTATGATCGTCCACAAAACTTCAATGTGCCGTCCGTCCTCCATTGTCCCCACTCAACTTCCTTCTGCATCTTCTCCTGCATGGACTTGCACTCATCCGGAAACTTCTTTTCATTCCATGCGATGAAGACATCATCAACATGTAGTGCCAGGATTGCGATCAACTCTCGTGTTGTAGGGTCTCGAAGCACAAAACCCGCCAACTCAAATGTCAAACTTTCCCAGCCAAGTCGTCTGAGGATTCCCTTGATGGAATGGTACCATTGTCGTGCAGCATCATTCACACCATAAATTGACTTCTTGAGCTTTAACAATGAACCAGGTTGAACTCCAGGAATTTGAGCCTTTCCAAGGTTCTTTGGAGGTTCAAAATAGAGTTCTCTGTCGATCTTCAAGCCTTGAAGAACAGCACCACGCACAATGATCTGAACAAGCAGGTTTGAGCATGTTGGTGAATCTCGTCTGAGCGACTCATCGTATTCTTTGAAATCCTCGACCAACAACCCTGCATTTCAAGACCAGCTCCTCCTTCTCATTTGCTTCTCGCTTCTCATCATCTTTCTTTGTCCACACTCCTCTTGATGATATCACCTTCTCTGGAGTTTCTTTCTTGATCTGCTGACTTGGCTCTGGAGGAATGATTTCAATGGCATCAAACTTCTGCCATGTCCCGATCTCTCTCCACCGCCTTCTGCATCGCCTCCTCGATCTCTTCCTCCGTGAATTGAGAAAGTTGTGCCTTCATCTTCTGTGGGTTCAATTCCGTGCGTTTGTTGTGCTTGGTGTAGGTGTCCAATCTTTCGGCTAGGAAGGCAACACACATGGTCTCCTTCTCCTCAGGGGTCAAGATGCTCTGGGGGTCTTCTTGTCCACTTTCTGCCTTTTCTTCTACCACGGATTGACTCGGGCACGTCATCGAGAAGTAGATCTCTCTTGAGAAATCAGGGAAGGCATACTTGGAGAGTCTTCAGGAGGAACAGGATGTTCCTCAATGTTCTGTTGATTTGAGCTCTCCAGCTTCTTCTTCTTCTTCCTTCTCTTCTTGCTTGCACTCTCATCAGGCTTCTTTGGGCGACCAAGACCTTTGATCCTCCGAGCTTCTTCATCATCATCGTCAGCAGCCTCTGTCGTCTCCTCAGTCTCTCGTTTCCTTTTCTCTTCTCTCTCAATCTTCCTCATAGCTCTGACTTCACGGGATTCATCACCACTGGAAGTACATTCATCTTGGTAGATGCTGCCATCTCGTCTGCTGCCTTGGGCGACTCCACATCGTTCTCATCTGGAGGTTCTGTAGGTTCATACTCATTCTCCTCTTCCAGATCGATGGGATCCTGCGGCTTTGAGAGGTCTAGGAAACCTTGTTGTCCATTCTTCGGTAGGAGACTTCCTTCATCCTCTAACATCAACTCTTGTTCTTCTGGAATGGCCTGGTTGTTGTCGGGTTTGAGAAAGCAAGGCACGACGAAGAGATGCGGAATGATTGGCTTTCACAAAAGCATGTTCACAATCTTGAAGTAGCTTCATCCGCTGTGCCATGGCAAAATGATCATCGTGATCCAACTTGGGAATTCCTCTGCTGTCACCCATGATCTCAGGTAAATTAGGCTGAAAACCCAAAACACACTGAGCTGGCGAAAACCCACGATGGCCTGCACACAGTTCACCACAGCAACTCTCGTCAATATGGCACCTTTGATCTCACTGTC
>CAXAMN010006557.1:1014949-1031640 GCA_963970005.1 Durusdinium trenchii | reverse complement strand
AGGGTTGTGCTGGACGAAATGCTACTTGTCAAAGTGCTACTGGTAGTCGTGGCCGTAGTTGTGGAATACGTAATGCTGGATGATGTGCTGCTAGTAGAAGTGATGCTGGTAGTGGTGGCTGAGCTAGAGCTTGTGGTCAAGGTTGTTGCGGAACTAGTGCTACTGGTGGAGGTTGTCCTGGTTGTAGAGGTAGTTGTGACCAGGAATCTCCATGTATCGTGCAAACAAATTCCAGCGGAATAACCCGAAAAGCCACCGTGAATCCAAAGTGACATACTGGTGACATCCCAAGCTGCAGCATGGTAATAACGAGCGACAGGCCCGTCTTGAACTGGGTTCGCGATCAAGTGCCAACCTTGGATTTGCTTAAGGATCAAGTCCCGACCTTGAACCTTCTGGGGAACCTTGAAAAAATACAGACATCTTCCCCAGAAGGGGATTTAACATAGGGAAAATTAAAAAATCACGTGATCCGCAAAGCAAGCAACTGTGGCTCAGGATATTGAACCTCCAAAGTTCCCCTTGGGCCACCCCAGTGGATCCACCCAAGCCACCATGAATCCAAATTGCTTGATTTCTGGGGTCCCAGGCTGCAACATGATATGCTCGCAGTCCTGGACCAGCTTGTGAGACGAAGCTCCAGTTTGAGACTTTGGTGTCAAAGGCCCACAACTCATTGCTCAAACCTGAGGGACTCAAAAAGCTCATGCGTACTCCACACAAATGGCACACTCTCACAGTGTCTGCTTGGCACGTCTCTATTTTCGTAAAACACGGGCTGGACATTGTGTGCAGCTACTCTCACTGTCACTGAATCCTGATGGTCGGTCTTACTCGCAGGTATATTACTCTGGGGCTCGGATTTAGTTTAAAAAAAATGTGCTTTTTTCGATGTTTTTCGTGTTTCGTGGCAGGCGCATTACTTTGTGGACCTTGAAGTGCAGATTTCGTGGCAGGTGCGGGACTTTGTGGATGTTGAAGTGCAGTTTTCGTGGCAGGTACAGGACTTTGTGGATGTTGAAGTGCAGATTTCGTGGCAAGTGCAAGACTTTGTGGGCCTTGGAGTGCAGACTTCGTGGCAGGCGCAGTACTTTGTGGACCTTGAAGTGCAGATTTCGTGGCAGGTGCTAGATAGCTAGATAGATAGACAGATAGATAGATAGATAGATCGAGAGATAGATAGATAGATCGATAGACAAACAAACACAAACAAATAGATAGATAGATAGATAGACGGATAGATGGATAGGTAGACAGATTTGGGAGCTGTCGTAGCTGGCAAAATACATTGTAATAGTGTAGGTGTCAGAGAAAATTTCTACCTATCACAACAGTTTGGTGCAGTTAGCAGAGAAACAGCAAAGAGAAAGAGACCTAGCACTGGAGGCGTATTTGCTTGGTTAGAAAGTTTTTGCACCGGGGAGTTCACCTTAAAATATTGATTTCGAGGCAGGCGCGGG
Source organism: Durusdinium trenchii (assembly GCA_963970005.1). Classification (NCBI taxonomy): domain Eukaryota; class Dinophyceae; order Suessiales; family Symbiodiniaceae; genus Durusdinium; species Durusdinium trenchii. The sequence goes on along the minus strand of CAXAMN010006557.1, from coordinate 1,030,180 downwards.
TGTCGGAGATGAAGTGCAGATTTCGTGGCGTGGGGGGGTTGGGGGGGCCGCAGCGCCCCCCCCAGCAGCACACCAGATCCAAAGGTGAGCAGCTCGTGCTTGCTTGCTTGCTTGCTTCCTTCCTTCCTTCCTTGTTTGGTTTCTTCTCTGCACAGCGAACAGAAAAGCAAAAGAAAATAGAGAAAGGAGAACAGCTGCCAAAGAGAAAGAAAGAAAGAACAAAATAAAGAACAAAATATTGCTGTTATCAAAGGTGCTACAAAAGCCACAGAAGCCACGGAAGCCAAGAAAGCCAAAAGCCACAAAAGCCATAGAAGCCACGAAAGCCAGAAGCCACGGAAGCCACTAAAGCCAAGAAAGCATCAGCCACAGAAGCCACGAAAGCCAAAAGCCACAGAAGCCGCGCAAGTCACCAAAGCCAAAAGCCACGAAAGCCAAAAGCCACAGAAGCCAGAAGCCAGAAGCCACGAAAAAACAAAAAAACACTAAAAACACAAAACATTCCTAAATTAAATGGCTCTCCATTACTCTGCTACATGAAATGCGTTTTGAAAGCAATGATCAACCTGCGTTGACATCTTTCGACAATGATGGAATAATAGGTCAATAACACTGCCACACCGTCTAAATCCAAAGCTTCAGTTGTTCAAAGCAAAGAGCCATGACTGTCATATCCACCATGAACCCAAATGGCCGAATTTGTTTCGTCCCACGCAGCTGCATGATGAGCTCTCGCTGAAGGTCTGTTCTCAATTGGCTGGATTTCAGCCCAAGAACTGGACGAGCTTCGGTACGAAAACTTCCAAAGGTCATCCTGAAGATCGCTACCCAACCCTCCATGAAGCCACATGGCAGAACCGGCCGCATCCCACACAGCCACATGACTGCTCCTAGCCCTCGGAATGTCTCCAGGTCCACCGGCAAAGTGGCTCCAGCTCTGGTCCCAATATCTCCAGAGGTCGTTGAATAACGTCAAGCCATCAAAACCACCGTGAATCCACAACGACCGGCTGCTGGCATCCCAAACAGCCACATGGTCTCCACGTTTCGAAGGGGCGGGAGACGTTGGTGGCTGCAAGTCCCAGGCGCCCTTTTCGGCATCGTACGCCCACAGATCTGGCCTGAATGCGGCATTACTTCCGCCGTGAATCAGGAATCGCTGACCTGTAGCATCCCATGCAGCTACATGTCCCGAGCGCTCGGGTCCAGTATCATTAACTAGAATCCAAAAGGCAAGCGCTGAAGCGAGTCCATTGAGGAAGCACATCCTTTGCAGCGATGCCATGAAGCATCATTTGGATTCATTTGGAATTCTTGAGCCGTGAAACAATCTTCAAAGAAAGGAATGTGTGTGTGAACAGCGGTAATCTGTGTACTCTTATTATCATGTAGAGTCAATGACAGCAGCAATCAAATCTAGCCAAATCATTCTGACAGCAGGACGCCTGTTCCAGGCGAACGGACGCTGCGGAGCTCTAAGGAGCTGCATCCTGGTGGCGCGGAGCTGCGGACGTGGAGTTGGTCATTCATCCTCTCCAGATTGAGCTGGTTGAAACCAATCATGAGTGGGGAGCTGGAGTTCATTACCGGTTGAAACGTAGAGCTATGTAGAGCTGGAATCAAATCCAGAGTCTTACCCCCATTCATGAGAATGGCTCGAGCCCTTGGCGCCGCCTTCATGAACAGGTGACCAACTTCGGATCCACACCAGTCAACGGGTCTTGATGTGGTCCTTGATGCCTCGAACGGATCAGAGATGTGACCGTGAAATTGAAATGATCGGATCTCGGCTCCGACCGAGAAGTCAATTCTACGTTCCCGATGTTTGCCCAATTGCACCTGGAAAGCCAATTCCCAGCAATGGATCATGACAGGTGCTCGGGCTTTGTTCATTTGGGTCTCTCATCTCGAGCTATGCACTGCTCACCGTGCCTGAGCATCGGTGCCAGAGCATCCTAGCCGCGTCGAACGCAGTTCCGCACGACTTTCTCAACCTCGGAAGCGATAGAGTCTCCCTTGTGACTAAAGCGCTGAAGCCCATATGGCATAAGCCCTGCTCACATGACAAAGTCAGAATATATATTATATATATATATACAACATTAGACACTCTAGGTTTAAAGCGCAAAAAATGCAAAAAAGGAAAACAAACAACACATAATTGAGCTTGTTCAGCGTATCAATGCTTAGCGCGAGTGTCCAATCTGATTTTAGCAAGCATGTACAGAATATGTCAATGCTGTCCTGCCAGTGAAAAAATAATCCAAACCTGGGATGTGGACATCGCTCGGCAATTCGCAAAAAACCTTTGTCTCCAAACCGGTGGGGTCTGATGAACATGTACTTTGCCAAGTTCATGATGCTAGAAACTGAGACTCTCTCGTGGCCGTGGCAACATTCGTTGCACACAGGGGCCACCACGAAAAGGAAGGTAACTTGGGCCGCTGCAAGCCAAACAACCATCAAGAATCAATTAAATTAAGAATCATCTTCGTGCGCACTTGTTACGGCGCTATCTGGCCCTGAGGGCAAAGCCTGCAAGACTTGCATGCCTGGCATGTGATCATGCCTTTCGCTGAGGCACTGCTGGCAAGTGCAATGCCTACCGCGTGCTGGTGTGGGTAGGGCTGATGTGTTTATGACTTCCTTGGCCGGAACGACACGCCTGGAATGGAGGAACTGGGACCAACGAGGCAACCAGTCTGCCTCTGCTGGTGTTCTGGCCAATTTAAATTCTGCTCCTATGGTATCATGTGCTGCGCCCAGAATTGTCAGCTCTCTGTCCACTTTTTGCACCCTTGCTTCTTCCACCTTCTTGGCTGCATTGCCTTCTTGCACTTGAGAAAAATCCGGTTGGAGACGTTCGTTGTATTGCTGCACACTTGAAGCAAACTCTGCTTCTCCAGCGGCAGGCTCTGCCACAAAAAGCATGGGAGCGGGCTCTTGAACTCGTCGATGTGCCTCTTGTGCATTTCTTCTCTCAACCTTTCTCCCAGCGTTTGCTTCTTCGATACGGGCAGCAAGCTTTTCTCTTAGACATTTGTTTTCTTGCTCTGCACTTGCCACAGCATTTTGTGCTGCACCAGCAGCCCGTTCTGCTTCAGCGAGCCTGTCAGTCAGCTCTTCCACTCTTCGATTTGCATCTTGTACATTCATATTCATTTCCTCAACTTCTCTCACTGCGTTGGTTCTTGCTTCTTGGAGATGAGAAAGTTCTTCTTTTAGTACTGTTTTTTCTTGCTCTGCGCTTGCCGTAGCATTCTTTCCCGCCTGTTCAGCAAGGAGCATAAGAGAAAGCTCTTCTGCTCGTCGATTGGCGTTTTGTGCATTCGATTCTTCAAACATTCTTGCTGCATTGGCTTCTTTCAACCGAGCAGTAAACTCTGCTCTAAGACACTGGTTTTCCTCCTTCGCACATACAGCAGCATACTGCGCCGTATCAGCAGCACGCTCTGCTGCGAGAAGCATGTTGGTCAGCCTTGCCACTTGAGCTCTGCAAAATACGTATGATTAAACCCCTATGTCGCATAACGTTCTTACGCTCCTGCTTACGCCTTTCTTACGCGACCACAATGTGAGCTTACGCGCCACGGATGTTGAAGAAGACCTTACGCAGATCTTGCGCATCTGCATTTTCACAGATGAGAACCATACTCCAAAGGGAAATGCTTACGCGAAGGCTCCTGTTTGCAGGTGAGCGGGCGACAAACACATGATCACTAAGACTCCGAAGCAGAGGAAGCAAAGGATCACTAGCATCTACTTACTGGCTGCTGTAGGCAAATGAAAAGTTGGCTTACGCGAACCTTACGCGGAGCTTACGCGAACCTGAAACACAGTGCGCACAAATGTCAGTTCCCAAGGGTTTCAAAGCTCTCATGGTCCATACAGTTCCTTTCTTGACAAGTGTGTGCTAAGAATCTACTAATGAAAACACAACCATATGGCAAGCTTACGCAACATGCATGTCTCACAACTCCCTTACGCAACCTTACGCTCTTCAGGTTTTTGCTTACGCCCAAGTTCCATATGACAAGGCCTTTACTTAGTTCATCTTGGGAGGTTTCTTGCGGTGCTCACTTGTTGGTTGGCCTCTTGCGCATTCGCGTCCTCGACCCTTTTGGCTGCATCGGGCATAGCGGCAGTCTCGATGGTTGACGTTCGAAGGGCTATTTGTCCATGGTCCGGAGGCGCTCCACGCTTGGATTTGTCTTCTGTGCTGAGCAACTCTTCCAGCTCTGCTGCCAGCCTTTGCAACTTTGCTTGCTCCGCTCCTCTTGCTGCATTGGCTTCTTCCAACCGAGCAGTGAACTCTGCTCTAAGGCACTGGTTTTCCTGCTTCGCACATGCAGCAGCATACTGCGCAGCGCCAGCGGCACGTTCAGCAGCTGTGAGCATACTTTTGAGGTCTTGAATCCTGGGCCAGGCCTGTGCTTCGGTCACGTCTTTGATAATTTGGGCAGCTCTCAGGGCTGCTTGCTCTCTCTCAAGCTGGTCTTGAAGCCGGGCCATCCCTAACGAAATCGAAGCAACATGCAAATGATCAACTTGAAGCTTTTGGGTCATGGGGTCGCATCAAATACTATAATTCAATCTTAATATAACTATATAACTAACTATATAACTACTGAAGCTATAGAATATCAGCAGAATGCCAGGATCTGACATCGACAAACGACAGAACGCAGGACCAAGTGGCCTTTTCGAAGGTTCTCCACTTCCCTTTTCAGGCGGCACGTCTCCTCCTGAGCCCTTTGCAGTTCCTTCCGGGTCTTGCCCAGAAACGGCTCGTGCCAGCGCCAATGCCACGGGGCAGCGTGATGATCGTGATGTGCGGAAGACCTGTCCGGGACCAAGAACCTGATCACAGCTGGAGTAGTGAAGTAGACTCTAAACATGACAGTAGTTTGGTGGATCAATGAAACTTTGGGTGGGGCATTCACTCGAGAGTCCAGGAAGAATATGGTTGACACTCTTCCAATTCAGCTGATGGAAAATGATATTCAACTATAGGACATGACATTCCCCATCTGCAAACATCTGCAAGAAGTCTTCTTTCAACAGTCAGACTTGAGATTTCATTGAGAGAATTCTATTTCGGGACTTGAGACTTAAAGATATCAGATTGATTGAAATATCTTAAGAGATGGTGTATCAGAACTTTGGATTCCTTCAGACAAATTCAATCATCCCTTGATTTCTCCATCCCAGCAGCTCAAGGATGAGCGGTGCATCTTGCACCGGCTCTCGGTCAGGGGCCATGGCTGACATGGCTCAACTCAGATGCAAGGTTCTCCAAGTCCTCGTGTCAGAAAAACATGTCTGAGATGATGAAGCCGAGGCATTTATTTCCTGAGCCTGGGTGAAGGTGAAGATAGCTGTTTCTCTTGAGTGATAAGTTTGGCAGTTGAGTGCTTCTCTGCCTGCGTTGTCCATGTGGTGTGAAAATCTCTCATTTTGCGTGGCCCCGAGCCCAGTCAGGAGACAAGATGCTGCATATGCTGCGGGCCCCGTTGGAGGGATCGAAGAATCTGGGTACTTCTTTTCGTTGGGAGCGGTGGAGGTGGGATCCGCGTTGGATCCTGGTTCTGTACATCTTCCGTTTGCCGCAAAAAACACCTCTGTAGCCTGTAGCCCAAGAATGCGAAGGGGGAAACAATAGACAAGTGTGGTCTCCAAGGATACTCATCAGAAATAAGGCGAAATGGGTTGCTCCTCTTTCCTCTCTGTGCGATCTTCCTCTTCCACTTCATGGCCCGTACCTCGGGCCACCGTGCGATCTGGACACCGCCAACCTCGCACTCCGCTGTCCGCGGACGACCGGACAGGGGTCTGACGATGTCCGGAAACGAATGAAATGCACCCCATTGAAAAAGCACACCATTGTGGAACGTCCTCTTCATATGGGTAACGGTAACTAATCAAGAGTCTACCTTACCAGGGTTGGTCGCAGGGACGGAACCACATGGAGCTGGGGATGTGACGCACCACATCGTCGGAGCAGAACGACGGAGAGAGAGTCGAGTGACGGCAGGTCTTGCCGTGTTGGGGGCCTTCGTCGGTGCGGGTCGGTAGTAATTAGTCCACTGACGGGCGGCCGCTTGTTTGTCCACTGCCAAGGACTGGACAAGATTGTCAAGTCATCTCCTTGTTACATGATTTTCTACATTCAACGTCAAGGACCACGGACGAAAGAATGATCCGTTCTAGGAGTCCCCAGAGGTACAGTGAAGATGATCATGCTCATGTTAAATCAGCTTCGCCAACTTGGAGTGCCCTCCGGAGGCAACATGGATGGTCGTAGACAGGCAATGATCACAGCAAGCGCGTCTGTTCAAGGTTTGCCAGGGGCAAATATTTCTGCCTATCATGGGTAAAGGCGCCTTCACTCATCAGGAAAACACTTGATGCTTCACTTTGGGATGTTTTTAGTGTGCTATGTTTGGTTTCATTATGCATATAATCCGCCGGTTTAGCATGGTTTAGCACTCGACCTCCGTCGAATGCGTTATATCGTCTTTTTTGGTACAGAAACCTAGAGTCTCAAACCCTCATCTTCCCAACCGCAAAGACCGGTGGCCTCAATAATTTGAAGTCTTTCTTGAACGGAGGGATGCCTATAGCAGTCAGGCCATTTCCACATCAAGAGGCAAATCAAAAGGGTTCTACCTGGACCATCCTGTCTGGGTGTCCTGTCTGGAGATCCCGGATAGTAGTGCAGAGTAGTCCATTGGACGCCCAAACAGGATGGTCCTGGTATAGGAGGTATGATCTGACAACTAACCCTAAACTGGTCTCCAGTCCTCAGCGCCCAGCCTTGACTTCGGCTCTTCGCCACGTGACGGTGAGCGCCGGCGAGGAACTTCGCCCACGTCATGTGCCTCGACTCGAGTCCAATTGATATGACTTGGTCGATGACTGGGTGGGTTTGGAGGATTTCAATTCGTGTTTACTTGGTTTTCGTGTCGCCGGTTCTGCCTCTGCGTGCAGCAAAGCTCCAACGAAATATACATCCATCATCCATGATCCATCCAAAGGCTAAAAATGCAAGATCGTCGAATTTGGCTTGGGACGGGAGACGGGTTCTGGGAGAAGCCAGGCCAACTACTAATCCATTACATCTCAAACAGCCCACCGGTACAGCTAAAACCTGAGACTTGACCAGACCGTCACTGGAAGGTGTTGTTGTCCCATACTGGCCTACTGATGCCTAGTGATGCCTACTGGCCGTTGTCTGTAAACAACGTGTAAACAACTGTCAAACCACATCTCCTCTGCCAGATTTCATCTCAATGAGAAACCTTTTTGTCCCTCCGCGCCATGCAGATTTGACAACATGGGCCAACTTGCCACACGAGACGCTCTCTCCTTAGGTCACTTTGTGACACTACCGCCCGCTTTTTGGACGGTGAGGAGCCATGGCAGCCATGGCCAGCGACGTCGCCCTTTTTCTGCGACGGCGCCAACGACTACGAGCTGGTAGCAAAGTCCCATTTTCCCGATCAGAAATTCCGTAGAATTATCAAACTCATTCAACCATGCCTGGTTTCTTCTCAACGTCCTATCACCACAGAACACCCAAGCTCCAATCGTGTTGGGCATCAACGAGCCGAGCCGGGAACATGGGACGGTGCCGGCATCAGATTCAGGAGTCCATACCATTTGGCAGGGCAACTCGGGATCACACGCAATTCAATGAAGAAGAAAGTGTCACACTGTCATGAAGACTTCGCACTTCTGCCGAGTCCAAGTTTCTGTGCCAAACATTCACATGCACGAGGAAGCGCTCCTCATGCTAATTCGCGGGCGCAGTGGCAGCATGTGCAAAGTGCCTCTGGTGTGGGCAGGACCGACGTGCTGGCCACTGGAACGACTGCCCGCCTGGAATGCAATCGGCTTCGGAAAGAAAAAACACCATCACTTTCTGGCCGCGACCGCGACGGTGACGCAGCTTCATCTGCAACCACCTCTGCTGATCTCAACAAGCTTTGCAGCCCACCCCTTTGGTATCTTGCTCCTGGTGCAATCCCCTCTGCAACCCTTTTGGCTGCATTGTCTTCCGCTAATCGAGCAGCAAGCTCCTCCTTCAACTGCTGATTCTCTTGCTCTGCCCGCGCAGCGGCCACCTGTGCTGCTTGAGCCGCACGTTCCGCTTCAGTGAGCATGGCCTTGAAGGCCACTTCTGCTCGCAACTCAGCCTGGACACTTGCTTGTTGGAGCGCCGACTCAATGGCCTTTTCGTGAAGCACTCGTGACTCCATCATGTCCATCTCGAGGCGCAGCGCATGCTGTTGCAAGCTGGCATTGTCCTCCCGTGCCTGTTGCAGTTCTTTGGCCAACTCTGCTTCTGCCAAGTGCAAGGCCTGTTCAAGCTCTGCACGGGTAGCAAGCTCTTCTTTGAGGTGCTGGTTTTCTTGCTTGGCACTGGATGCGGCTAACTGTGCTGCTCTAGCAAGGCGCTCCGCCGTCAGCGTGCGAGTCAGCTCTGAGACCCTTTGATTTCCATCTTGCGCAGTTGCTCCATCAGCATCTTGCGAAGGAGGGTGACGGCTACCATTGTCACGGCTATGGCTACCACTAGCACCGCTACCACTATCACGGCAACCACCGTCTTCTTTGAGTCGTTGAACTTCTCGCTCTGCACTTGCAGCAGCCAACTGTGCATCGGCAGCTGCCTGCTCTGCTGCGGTGAGCTTGTCTTGCAACTCTGTAATCCTAGGAAAGGCCCGGCTGGTGATGAGATCAAGCTCGACCTTTGTCAATTTATGTGCCTCTTGTTCCTTCTCGAGCTGTTCTCGAAGCTCAGCCAGGCACAGTTCCAGGCGCTCCACGTCTTGCTGATGGCTGACGTTTTTCCTCCGAGCAGTCACGAGTTCCTTCCTTGTCTTTCCCAGAAGTGGCTCATGAAGCCGCCAATGCCACGGGGGGGTGATGATTGGGCTCGTCAGACTGACGGCCATCAAGGTCTCCAACGGTGGCCGACATCAGGGAGTGGGCTGAAACTCTGTGAAACCGTTGCCCTTAAAAAAAGTGTTCCATCTTTTTTAGAGCTCTTTTTGACGGCCCCCCATCAAACAGCAGGAAACTCACAGGTTAAGCAAATCAGATTCCTCTGAAGGGGTGGTGAGGTTCCAGGGTGTCTATCTTGTACGTAGATTGATGGTGTGGAACTCAAGATGAACTAAGTGCTCCATTGGAAGTAATGTTGCAGGCCTTAGACTTTGAGACCAAATGACTACCGTAGCCGCTTGCACACGTCACGTCCCAACAAAAAGAAGAAACGCAGCAAAGGCACAGAAACCGCTCCGGTGACCTCTGGTAAGCCGCTCCTCTAGTCTGACCATGTCCTCCAGTCCGGAGCGAGCTAGGGACCTGGGCACTGACATCCTCAGTGACTGAGCGAATGGTGCAGGCCTGGTGCAGAACGCCTCCGGTCACCCCCTTGCCCCGTGGTCTTTGTCTCAGGCCCCTGCCGGTCACGGCGAACCCGAGGCCGGCGATCCGTGACCGGTCCCCAAGAGCGACCACGAGGCTTGACGATGCGGCTGTGGACCGGATCAACGGAGAAATGCCGTCGAAACGTCGATGTCTGGCTATCTCATGACTATGACGTCTGCATGTTCATCTATTTTCTATGTTTAATGAGTCTCATGACCTGTGACCTTTCAATAGCTTTGAAACAGGAGTCAAGGTGCGATGATGTTACGATGATCTTAAGCTTGATCTGCGTCTTTCGGCAGCGTGCGTGGTGACATGGTGAGAGGTGACTAACGCCTCAATGGAAACAGTCTCTCTCTCGAGAGAACATGCAAATCAGAAGTCCTTGGACCCAAATCCAGGGATATCCAGAACAACACCAACACCTGGTGATCTGGCCCAACATGCTTGTTTCCACCCAAAGGAACCGTTTTTCGTACCCAAGTTGCCAAGTGAAGAGGGACAAAGCACCGCCTGTCCACATCGCTAGAATAGTCACATCCCTAGACCCACTCCGGACCGGATCTGAATCTGAATAAGATCAAATCACACCAGGAAAAAGACACAAAAGTAGATCCAAATCCCCTACCAACATATCTTGACACACGGGAAATCACCATCTGGACTAGCATCTGGTCACGTCATGTGTTACTCTTTTCGGCTCTATGGAGCCATGCAAATCATGCCGTCGGCCATCTACTCACTCCCCTCTCTTTCGGCTCCCAGCGGATCTCCCGTGCCGCCAGCAGATCCTCCAGTGCTTTCGGCCCTGCGCAGCTCACGCAGCGGCCACTCACAAAGAGCCTTCGGTGGCTGTCGTTCAACATGGACCTTTTCCAACACGACGTCCGGACGACTGGCATATGACTCCCAATCAGTTGGGGTGGTTGACCTGGTGTCAATCAATGTATATGCCAAGGAGTGTCTGGGAATGGAACAAAATTAGTATGCCCTGCATGCATGCATGTTGAACTACAATGTCTTCTGTATTTGTTCTCACAAGATGTAGCTCAACATCTTGCGTGTCCAGTTCCAAACTCTTCAAAATGCTTGCAATCGTTATATTAAACCATATATATACAATGTATGGGTTCATACCAACTCACACACACACACATATATATATATACATTATATACAATTGATGTACAGACTCATATATCATTGGTGATGACCGATGTCCATGGAAGGTTCCTATGGCAAGGTGCTTTGAGGTCCAGTTCATCCGTCCACCCCGCCCAGCTCCCGACCAGTCGCCCAACAGCCTCGACTTCGCCCAGTTGAGCCCCGTCGGAGCGAATCGGCCGTAGCTGAACATCAAATGGCTCAGTCTCTGAAGTTCGCTGAACATAGCTGAACTCTTGACTTCAAGTCCTGAACTGACTCCGTGAGAGTCATCTTTGACAGGGAGAAGCTCATTAAGCCTTCGAAGATGTATCATGATGAATTTGTCAATCTACTTGCTGCATGTGGGGGCAACCGGGAAGTGTGCTCCTGTTCAATTGCCAGACCAAGTTCACTGCTCACAGCCGACCTTTCGATTTTTCCCCAGCCGACCTCACATGAACCGAAACGCCCCGGGGTGAACCGCTCCGATCGGTCGCGCCTGTGCCGATGCAGGCAATTGTTCGCATGCTCTGCGATGTCTTGTTGGTAAGTCTCCATGCTCTGGTAGACCATGTCACTCACCACGGGGTGTCCGACCTCATGGTGAACGGAGAGAAGACAAGCATGACGCCGTGAAAGAGGCCTGACTCATCTCATCGCATCTTGGAATCTCTGCCAAAAAGAGCTGGGTGGTCCATGTTTGTGACATATTGAACGAGAATCTGGTGGTTTCAGAAGCAGTCCGACCCAGTGCCTTTTCACCGAGCCCCTTTTCGGAGGCAACGGCGTTTCAGCACCTCATGCAGGTCGGTGTTTTTGGTGGCCCCTGGTAGGTGAATCATGCAGTTTGTGGGAATGGTTCTGAGTGGGAATATACAGTAACAATCAGTTAGGGATTTTTCAGTACGTGTTTGTTTGTTTTAATCACTGTCTTGAGTCTTGAGCGTATTCTATCTGCAAGTTTTTCTATCTGCTAGCTGTCTACTATATATCCAAAAACAAAACATCTATCTCCCATGCCGAGAGGCGTGCGCCAAGTGGCTACCTGGGCGGTGCAGCTATACATGAAACACGTTTGAAAAAAGAAAACAGCAGGCGGGATCGGGCCAGGTATGGAATCAGTTGGAGCAATTGTCCGTTCAACCTTCGCACAAAGCAAGAACAACTGAGCTGAGCTTCAATTTTTCACTAGGAGCCCTGGCTGTAGGAGGGCATACTCAGGTTCCAATAACTACTTAGTTGTTTAGTCCAGAAGTGATATGCAAAAAGAGCTGAAATATTATCCAGGGCGATCGGCGATCGACGTCGACCGACTTGGAGGACCCTATCTATCTATCTAGATCTATCTATATATCGATATCTAATCTAACCTATCTATCTGCAGTAATCTATCTAATTTATCCTATCTATCCTAGATCTTCTATCTATCCTATCCTACCCTATCCTATATCTATCTATATCAAGCGCCATGTGGATAAAGTCCTATCTATCTATATCATGCGCCATGCGGACAAAGTTTCAATATGTTTCAATGGTTTGTGCGGAAGGAACTGCCAATCGAAAGCACGACAAGTCATGAGGCGGGACACCTCTTCAGCACCACAGGTTCACCGGTTGCATTCGTGGGCGCCCCCTGGGCACCACACGTACCGCTCCAGGAATCCAAGCCCCGTGGCTCTGCCCTTCCACTTAGCTGGGCAATGTCAGGCACAGGATTTCCTCTTCCTTCTCCGTTTGACCCATCCCCGGGCCAATTAGTGGATGATGCTCCCGTCCAGGAGGCGTGGCCTTTCGACCGGTGTCCTGTCTTTCGTCCCACAGAAACGTTCCAAGAGACGGATCTGGTGCTTTCGACCCGTTCCCAGTCCTTATGGACGTTGGGCACTCCGCATCTCGACGTTGCCATGGGAACCCTGGTGGAAGATCCAAAAGATTTTCATTAAACAAAAACATAGCATAGGGTATCTGGCCAGGGTTAGGATGTCTGACTGGAAGCAACAGAAGCTTGAAAACTGAAAATTTAAAATGCAAGCAGCACGTCATGACGCGTCATTGACATTGCAAATCTTTTAACTTTCGAGCGGGCTCGGGATCTTCCCTCAGGTGGTGCTTGGAGGATCTCCAAACTCATTCACAAGTTGGTGACAACCTCTGACATCTCTGATGTTGATGTTGTTTTAAGGTCTTGCTTCATGACATACAACTCCGGGACCCTAGGGCTGAAACCTCATGACTTAGCCGCATGAATTTTGAGGTACTTTTCACAACTCCTTTGTCATTTCAGCACTGTATCTAATACAGTAATAGTGAAGGCTTGACTATTTCAATGCTCAAGAATGTCGTGAGAAAACTATAGAAAACTACCTTTGGGACCGTGGAATTTGTGTCCCTTCCTCCACGATCGCAACCAAACCAAGGCAGGCAGCAATCGCCGTACCCCCGAACCACGTGAAAAGAACTCTCTCCGGTCACACAACAAAGAAATATACAAGGAGAACTCGTAGAGCATAGCTATGCGAGGCCGTAGCTCTTGTAGCTCTCTCTTGTAGAACTCGTTTCTGCTAGACACAGAACCCGCAAAAGTCTTTGTGCAGACGACGCGTCGAAGCTCAGCATAGCTCAAGCCTCGGTAAGAGCGGCTGGCAGACGTGCCATGTGAATGTGCAAGCCACGGCCACCGCTATAGTTTTTTGAACACCAACGGTTAAAGCATCCCTGTACCAGGTGCCACCCGTGATTGGCCAAACAATAACATCTAGCCTTAGGCGAATGGACTGTGAGAGTTGCGGCGAAGCGAGCTCCAGAGGCCGCACGGAGGCACGAGCGTGCCAATCGCTCATCTCTGATGTCTGCCAGGACGCTTTCTTCATATTTAGCATGTCAAACATGACAGAGCTACAAGAGACAAAGGAACTGAAGACCTAGACTATAGTAACTAGTGACTTGCTCCAGTCTAGTCATTCTAAGGTCATTCACAAAAATGATCTAACTAGTATATCATATCTATAACATTCTATAACTAAACTCCCATACAAGCAAAAAGTTCGCGAGCAACTCATCTCTCCAGGCAGCTGTTCAACCGTGGGTGTTGCAGGTGCCGCGTCTGCAGCACCAGTGTCCGTGCCCCACGCCCACGGGCGGACGCGAGGCTCGGAGAGGGGCCGTACCAGAAGAGGCGTGCGGAGATCTGGCGTGTTGGAGATCTGAGCGATATGCCGGGGATTTGGGTTGACCACCCCAAATGAACAGACTAGAAGATCTAGAATCTAGAAGGAACATGAACAACTGGGGGCTCCATGGTTTTGGGCTCCATCGTTTTTGGGGCTCCATGGAAAGGATGATTTGGAGCATCACACTTGGCAGAAACTAGGGGCGGAGCCAGTCATGGAGTAACGTGCACGGAAGAATCCGTGATCTATAGGCTCTAGGATATTTCGTTCTATAATTTGTGCATTGGCATCGGCTTCAGCGGCAAGACAAGACGACCAACGCCCCGCGAGGGTTGGTCCTCATGGGCTCCCCAAGGAGCTCCCCGTTCGGAACCGCACATCGCTTGCCTCGCCTGGCTCTTGGTCAGCCAGCCATGGCAAAGTACTTGATACTCACGAACCACACGGCCCGCGTGCAAGTCCACCTGAGGCGCGGAAGCCGAACCCAGGGGAACCCGCTCTGAGAAGGTGAATTTGACGCATGCCAAGGCATTCCATCAAAACCAGCCATTCTGGTGAAACCACCACCTCCCCCTTGAAAAAAGGGGCCTACGGATGTCTACGGTCTACGTCATCTAACATATTCTATATCCAAGGAAGGGTCTACTACTATCTACTACTCAAGTGAGCTTTCTTGCATGGCCCAGATTGCCCCGGCCTGGAGCTCATAGAAGGCCACATAGCTCTTGGCCAGCACTACCAGGCCACTGCTGGGCACATCCAAGCGATGCCTTCGGCGTCCCGCAAGAGTCTCGTATAGTCTCGTGCCGGCTCAGTCGCTAAGGGCTCCAAAAAGACAAACTCAGTTGTAAGGAAATCCTGTCTTGATCTTTCTTGGGATCTGATTGGATGATTCTTAATGGAAACATCCTTGAACGCCCCGATAATAAATTGACAGCATTTCAGAAAAGAACGGATTTCAGGGCCCCAAACTCTTGTCATCAGCGGTATCTAGGTGGGAGCGCCTCAAATTTCTGAGTTCCCTTGCTTCCTGCTGCTTCCTGCTTCGTAAAAAGCCACACGAGGGCCTGATCTTCCCCAAAGGAACGATGTGCATCGCTAAAGGGACCATCTAAGAATCTATATCCGCCGACCCCGGCCTATAGCCAAAGCCTAGGCGGAGAGGCGCCTGGGACACCGCAGGGTGAAGCAGTTGGCCAAGCCTAGCAGAACCCTTCCAAGCACTTCCAAAGGCCTGTCCGAGGCCTCGCCAGCTGGCAGGCCTGCTGCGGCCTCTCTGTGGCCTGTCCAAGGCCTGCCTCCTCTCTCGGCAGCTGGCAGGCCTGTTGCGGCCTCTCTGTGGCCCGTCCGAAGCCTGCCTCCTCTCTTCTTATGGGCTTCCGAAGGCGACGTTAGGCATTTTGGACCGCCTTCAAACGCTCCTCGGCAGCTGGCAGGCCTGTTGCGGCCTCTCTGTGGCCTGTCCGAAGCCTGCCTC
>CAXAMN010006557.1:881570-973350 GCA_963970005.1 Durusdinium trenchii | reverse complement strand
AAAAAGCGGACACCACGCCACTCCTAAAAGTGACGTCATGTTCCTGCGGCGTCCCCACTTGCATAGGCCCTGAATCTTACAATCAGCCCAGGCTGAGGCGATCTTGTCATCTTTATTTCGGACCAAGCGCGCACCGCGGTCGGACAAAACAGCGCCACGCGCCTCCTCCAGCAAACGTAGGCTGAGCTCAGTGCCATTCGGCTCGAAGAGCAACATGTCGCCTCCGGTGGCGACCACGTCCCACGGCAAGAAACAAACCCAAACACTCCATGCGACTGCCATATATGCCAATCAATTGACCCCCCAAACCACCCCAACTGATCGGCATATATGGCAGTCCCATGGAGTGTCTGGGAAATAACAATTAATTACAAAGTAAAACATAAAAACATTCAGTTCAGTCGTCGCACAGTCAGCTCCCTTCTTTTTCTCAAGTCTGCGCGGGGAGCTGTGGTACAAAAAATAAACAACAAGAACACATCAATAATAATGTTTAAAAACACATAAAACATCATAAAACAAACAAAACATGTATGCGTTCTTTTTCTCATCAAAAAAAGGGTCGTTTGGACTCTGGGCTTGGATGGACATATGGATGGACATATGGATGGACCAGAATGGACGATGGCGATGGGCGGACTTGCAGCTGTTGGGTTGCGAAGTACAGAGGTCGAAACGGGCATTAGGTGCCTTGGAGGCAGCGAATTTTTGGTGTGTACATGTGTGTACAGAACCTGACATTGAATACACTATTTCATCATTCAAGTGGTCGAGCTATATACCAGCAAGGCCCACAGCTCAGAATCAATTCAATAAGCAAGCTCCAAAGCGCTGAAGACTGACCTCCACCATCCTCCACCCCCTTCCAAGCCTAAGAACTCAAACATCTGGTATGGTCCTGAAGTGTGGCTTGCCGTGCGGTCCCCGTGTGCCGGGTGGCCGAACACGTGTTACTTACACTGAAATCATCGTGGAACCCAACCCCCTTCACTACGTTCATGTTGTTTCTTGTTTTATATGTCGAATAAAAACGTTGATTCCCCGAATCCAAACCATAGGCCATACCATTTCAACCAGTCATAAAGTCATAACTTGCTCCCATTCACCCCAAGCTTCCACCGATTCGACCGCCTCCCCCCTCTCCACCCACGGCTTTCACTCCTGACGCCGCATTGATCCGCTCCAACAAGCGATCCGCCACAGCAGCCCAGCCCGCGCTCGCGCTCGCGCCCGCGCCCGCGGCGCAGGTGGCCGCAGCGGTCCCTGGGCTTTTAGGCTGAATGAGGCGATATGTCACTGCATACAATAGCCAAGGTGTTAGTTACTCTTGGATGTGCTGGGCTGGCCTGTTTTCTCCGAGAGTATGTGAAGGGCAGCATGCAGGTCTGACTAACATTTGGACCCTCAGCCGGCTGTACCAACTTCATAAGCCTTGTGAAGACTGAGTTGAATGGAACCCCCATCTGCCCCACCCGAATCCACTCAAGATGGATGATCCAATTCAAACTGGTAAGTTTTCGAGAATCCCTGATAGGAGATGGTAGGCCTGAGTGAACCCCACTCCACCACTCGAACCCGTAAGATCCGCTGCCTGGCGTGCAGGTGAGCGGAATGCTCCACTCTTGCTGAGGCCACGCCACACCAAAGTTCCTGACTGGCTCAAGGTGGCTCCACAAAAACATAGCGCTGGCCAGTCCAGCACGCGGCTCCCAAGCAACATGTTGCCCCTGAAAGTCTTTGCGGAAGCCTCTCATTTCAGTCAAACCACCTATGCCTTGCATCCTCAGAGCTCTTGAAAGCGCATGCAAGACATAGCTAGACGATGTTTGGCAAAACCCTACCAGGGGACCCCTAGCGGTTGGGGTGTCCAGTTCTTCCACCCTGGGTCCTGGTATGTGTGGGTCTACTTCATACATTGACATGGCTTCAGGGGTACCCCTTGTGGGTCCTGGTATGTCCTGGTATGTGAAACCCACTTTGGACGTTGAGATCTTCAAGTTGGACGGTGAGTTTTTGGACTCGTGGACACAGCCCACCTCTCTTCCAACGAGCGGAACAGCGCGCGTGACCTCGGCGGCGCGGGCTACTTCGAAAAGGCTGAATTGGTGTGGAGGTGCATTCTAGACATCAAGAGATCATAAGGATCGAGGCCAACACGATCATTTTCGGCCCAAGTTCTTTCTGTTTCTTGTCTGAACATGATGTTTTATCCTTCTCCATGTTCAATGTAAAGAAAAACCGAAGGAATTTTTGATCGAAGGAACCAATACTCATGAAACGGTTTCTTTTTCGCGTCTGATCGCAGGGGAACACGTCGGTTCCACCGCCCGGCTCTCGAGACGAGAAGAACACGATCCACCAAACAGCCACATCGAGGTCAGGTGTGTGGGACGGTGGGATGTGGAGGGCGGGGGCCAATCCTTGCCACAGGGCAAATAAGCCTTGGACAAACTATAGCTATCTATAGACCAAAGTGCAGGGCAGATTTGTAGCTACAAGTAGCTTGTGGATGCTTCTGGTGTCCAAGCCTTGGACTTCACCTCTCTGCCATGTCTCGAAACCTTCCACCCCGGGACCCATCTCTCTGAACACGAGCACCGGTGTCCACATCAACGGGTGGATGTGCCGTGCCAAGTCGAATTTGTTCCAAGACATCCGAGAGAACTGAAGGACCGACCTACAGAGGAACAAAACGTGTCTTAAAGATGGGTTAGATGGATCAGGAGCTGAGTCCAAAGCCACAAGGCCACAAGGCCTTGGTATTTGTCAGGCAATGAGGTGCAAGTCATCCCGACTTTCTTCCACTTATGCTCTTGGTAGCTGAATTGCACCCTACGTAGGAAAACCAGACATGCGCATCATGTTCAGGGGTCAACTTCTCTTCTGCAAGTTCCCACCTCCAACTCCCAATTGCCGTGTTCCCACCTCTGATTCAATCAAGGGCACGTGTAGCGGAAGCCGTGGATGAAACCTCCCGGCAACCGGCCACACGGAGCAGGTCTGGCTAAGTGGTCGTCTGTGGACGCCAATGTGTTCAGCCTGTATACACTCGAACATGCGAGACTGCATAGTTCTAGTAAAGCTATTCTGTTCTCTACAAACCGGGTACTTGCAGTGTGAGAAAAAAAAAAAGTAAAAATGCAAGCAAGGAGCTCTGAACTACCTTTGTGATAATGTGATTACAAAAGAAATCAAAAGAATGATAGACTAATTATAGAGAATGGGCTTTCATCCATTCCATCCAGGTGAGCAAAGCCGTGAGGATGCTATTATTTACTGGTGAACAATGGAGATTTGCCAAAAATGGCCGGACTGAGCTTACATCCCACCGAGAAGGAGGAGTCTGAAACGGAATGGCCATAAACACGCATCGTTCCGAATTATTCCAAACATCTGAAATGCATTGCTGTAGGTCTGTTCTGCTAGTTCCCGTTTTGAAGTCCTTTCGAAAGACATTTAATATGTGACTCGGACACGGCCTCCAGCAGACTTGCGAAAGTCTAAGCTGTGACTGATGGTGCCAGCCACGTACAAACCAGGCACACCTGCTGAGGTCGTCGCATCAATGGTGCACACGTTCGACGACAAAGGCACCTCTGTTTGTAATCATCCAATAGACAAAGAAACAAGGAATCAAAAAACACCATCCTGGTGTTTTACTCCACAGGATGAAGAAAACCACTGCATTCACAGCATGTTTCTTGGATGCTCTTTTCGTTGCAGTGTCCAGTGATTGGTGTTGGTATTTCACATGATCACCGAAGCATCTGTTCCCAAGCCTTGGAACATGCAGCGGTCAACATGTGAAAATGTGTGGAGAAAAAAAGACTTGACCCATCCATCCGTCCATCCATCCATCAACTCCGGCCTTTTATTTCCCAAGCAGGTGTGATCTTGGGATACCTCCATGCGCAGCCGGGTTGGACGTGGCTATACTAAAAACCATCACTGTTGACCATCTTAACAGCCTCCCTTCGAAGTGTCCACCTTTTTCCGCTTCCTTTTCCAAAGCGCACTACAACATCACCCTGAAGACACGGCTCAATCGATCGACCGGGCTCAAGCCCGGATCTCCGAACACCTCGGGTCCCGGTCCGGGGCACTTGCCGTGGTGCGTCACGTTCACCGGGACCGTCTTTGGGTCCAAAAGCTCAGAATCGAAGATCCAACCAAAGCAGCCTCGATGCGAGGCACGAAACAAACAAAACGGGATCATATGGATGTAGATGGTTAGGTTCAATCAAAAAATCAAACCAGCGTAGGCGTAGACCCCAAGCAGTTTCCGCGTTTATGAAATAAGCCATAGAGACGAACTGTCAAACAGTCAACGGCTCAAGCCGTTCCAGCTCGCGGTGGTCAACTCGGACCCTCTGGGCTTGTTTCAGCACTTGGCTCAATAGGCTCAAGGTCAGAACTGTCAATTCAGACAAAAACTTAACAAATTTGTGAGGTTAGACAAGCAGGGGGACTGTAACAAGAAGGGAGACAAAAGCAGAAAGACCACCGGGGAGACACGTGGGAGACAATAAGTGTAAAATAATCCGGCCAAGCGTATCCAGAGTAGGCCGAGACAGTGGAGACAAGTGAAACAAGAAGGGAGACGGGCAGGGAGGCAAGTGTAGAATCATCCGGCCGAGAGCATACAAGCAGGGAGACAACCAAAGGGACAAGTGGAGACAAGTGTAAAAACATCCAGCCATGTGTATCCAGAGTACGCCGAGACAAGTGGGAGACAAGTGCAACAAGAACGGAGACAAGCAGGGAGACAAGTGGAGACAGGTGTAAAAACATCCGGCCAACTGTATCCAGAGTAGGCAAAGGAAACATCAGCCGAGGAACACTCATGCGGCTCAGGGGACCAGAGCGGACTGGGAGACAAGTGGGAGACAAGTGTAAAATCATGCGGCCCAAAGCACCCAAAGTGCGCTGGGACAGAAGGGAGACAAGTGGAAAACAAGTCTAAATTCATGCGGCCCGGGCATCCAACCCTTTCAACGGAGTAAGAACCCCTCACCGATAGTAAACCTGTTTGGGGAAAAACATCAGATGGAGTAAGATGGAGAGGTTTTATATGGTTTACAAGTCAACTGAAGGGGTTCCACTGCGATTGGGGAACAGTGTTGAGGCGAACAAACTCCTTTCATGTGGTGTCTTCATGTGAATGATTAATAAAGACCTCTATCTATACAGAACTATTATCTATAGACAAATGATGACGACAAGCTCAAGTGAACACATATGCAGGTACTACGTCGTAGTATAATGATTGAATCGTGCCTTACCAAAACGCAACTGATGGTTGGTGGGCAATCGCTCCTCCCGTCCAAATTCTTCAGCGCTACTTACATCTACTTACCATAACAGGACCCTCCTGGTAAGGACTCTCTGGTAAGGACTCTGAAGGTGGTTTAAAACCAAACGTCGCAAGTCGTGACCCGGTTGACAACGCATTGCTTGTTCTGCGTTTAAGCAAAGGATTGATGCCCAAAACCAAGCACGTAAACCACGCACACCTTCGACACATGCATCTCCCCACTGTTTGGTCCCTGTGCTCGCAGGTGCCCCCTTCCGTCAGTCTGAGCAGCGGATGACCGCGTCCTTGGTGAGAATGAGGCTCGAAACCCACACCTAATTGTGAAGGACTCATGCCCTTTGAACCACATGTTTGATGGGGAGATGCAGCAAAATCCTCCAAATGGCACAACCTGCAATGTCCACACTCCGGGCAAATCTGAAGCCTTCCCACAATCCTGCCTCCTCCGAACAAACATTTCCTGGCAAGCATGCTATAAATATCTGCACACTCTCTGGAGACTGCCCACGAAGTGCCACAGCACCACCCGAAAACGCCAAGCTTCACAACACCCCAAGAGAACACAAAGAAAGTATCTAAGCTTGCCTCAGATTGCCTCAGTCCATCTACTGACTACTGTGCGCCACCACCCTGAGTCACCCTTCCTCGCAACAATGGTTCCAACATGCGGATCTTAGCAGCTTGGACTCAGGATTTGGTCCACACAAATTACACTACATGCCTCCACCCCAACTAAAACCATAAACATCAAATATACAGTGTATATATATATACATCGATTAACATATGCTAACTCCAAACGCATCCACATGCCTTTCCAAGTCTCCATGGGGAACCGCAGGTGGTCGTGTCCCCCGGCCACCGTGCGCAGCTCCGCCACCTCTGCGGCCAGCTTGGGATTGCTGCGCAGCACACGGCTGCTGAGTGAGAGCCTTCCGTCCCAACGCGGCCGATCATCTGGTCGTGCACCGCGGCTGGTCATCTGGATAAGCTGATAAGGAACACCTGGATTGAGAAGCTAAGATCCTTGTGTTCACACACTCTTCCGATCTGGTCTTTATTAGGTGATCCATTATCCACTGTCAATCCACTGTTATCTAAGTGTTCTTTGAGGCGTTGGGTCTATCAAGGGGCAAAATTTGGATTGGCTTTTCTGGCCGAAAGCTGGTGACCAAGCTGTTCGGATGATTGTGTGGGTCTTTCAAGGTGAGATGGCTTTGGGATGGACACGAAGAACACATCGACTGCCACCCAAGATGTGGCCCGGGGAGAAATCAGAGTTTCATCATATTGATTGTGTGTGTGTGAGTAGTATATAAATAAATATAATTAAGGAAACTTAGACTTGAAGGTGGCAGTGGAAACACTGCAATGTCTAGGCCGTTGAACTTCCATGAGGATTGGCATGGCATCTGGCGAGTTACCCTGTAAACCTTTTGCCTGAAAGACCCATTTCCTTCAAGGCCTATGATTGTCTGCAGGGATGTAGTTGCCATGTTCTGGATTCTGAATGGTGATGCTGCCATGGCACTCGACATAGCTCACATTGAAGACTTCAGGGTCCTTAACAACAACAAAAACTGCAGGAGGAGAAGATCCGAGGACCACGCTTCATCGCACACGTCCATCGGACCACGCTTCAGGACCAGCAATCACAGTGCCATGGCGAGCTTTGGGACCAGTCCCGTCCATGGCGGTTCCCTCAACTGTTGGGCCTTGCCAATCCACTGCGGTTCTTTTCTCGTGGCGAAGACCGCCAAACACTCGACTGGATCTCAAGCAATGGGTCATGTTTGTGAAATGTCTTTCTTGCGTACCAGTGTCTTCGGCTCCATGTCAGGGTGAAAAGCACTGTAAACGTACCAAAAAATTCTGCAAGCAACGCCCTCTCCTCTAGAAACAAGTGCTCTTCAGTGTCCACCCTCCTCCCATGCAGGCCCGGCCACCGACAACACGACCGTCGCAGCGGCAATTCACACCGTCCGAGAATCCAGTCCCATCGCATCAAGCTGGTCGCTGGACAACTGCCTCGGGCCGGTTGTGTCAAAGCCTGGCTTTGGTCATTCCGATGTGGATCATGAGTGGACAATTGGCTCTTTCACATGGTAAACCAATGAAAATCTTGCTGAAAAGCATGTCTGTCCTACACATTTCTTATAGTTTCTTGACGTTGTCTCAGAACAGCACACCCTTGCTCAGTAGTTTCTGCTGTGCTGCAACGACTTGCACGCGCCGCCATCACTTGCGGGGCCGGTTCTTTTTTCACGGCCGACTCCAAGCCATCCCAAGCTCCTTCGAGTGAAGGTGAAGTCTAAGGAATTCTTTAAGGTGACACAGTGATGAACCAACCTTCCACACCACCTTCCTGAACTCATTCCACCGCACAGTGAGGATTCTTTCGACTGGGACGGTGCTTTTTTTTACTGAACATCCACCACTCCCGAGCCCAAGTGGTCAGCTGGGCCCCGGACTCATTGGGACCTTCCCAGAAGCTACTCTCCACCTCCTCCAGCTCGGTCTCTGCCTGGGCCAAGCTTTGACAGAATCCCAGTGGAGGGTTTGAGGGGTGTGGCGGACCCCTGCCAAGCCATATATACACTCCCTGAAAGAATCAATGGACATGGAAGGACATGGCAGGACCATGCCCCTGCACATGAAAGCAGGAACAAAAAGGACAGAATCATCAGTGTGGATGGCATCGCCTAGAAAACGGATAACCATGAAATTAGACCCAACTGCCAGGTGGTGAACTCCGCGGTCACCCTGATCCTGATGACTTCACGTAGTCACCCTGATTGCTCTGTGCTTCGTCACTGGTGCTAGGCCGGTCCGAAGCTTCGGTGTGGGGCCGAAGGGATCGATCCATCCCAGGTCTGGCCAGGTATCCCTTCCAATGACACTTCCCAAGTGTTCAAACAACAGATCTGCATACCTCACAGATTCGAAAGTTAATGACGGCTTTGTCGTGGCATCCTTTATCATCCTTCCTCCATGCCAACACTCGCCCTGCCCATCCATGCCAAGCTGCAGGGTAGCGGTCCGAAAGCTCCTTCATGCGCCGATGCAAATCGGAATCCTTCGCCGCGGTGCCCTCGGACGCCCGGCGGCGGTCTCGGTCACGGTTCTCTCTCCTCTAGTGCAAGTGAGAACGGGTTACATACAGTACAATAAGCTATAGGCTCATCTGATCCGGGTTTCATATTGAAAACAATTGGCACCTACTCACTGGTCACTTGGGCATCACGCGCAGCATATGTATTGTATTCAATGTATTCGTCTAGTCCAAGACTGCTGGAGAAATTCTAAAAAAAACTGAAATCCTCCCCAAACCAAATGTCAGTCAAAAACTGCACCACTGGCGGCCTAGCCGCGCCCATTTTCCCAAATGGCAGGCAATTGCCAAGGTGCGACTGGCAGCTTGTAGCTCAGGTTTTGCCCGCCCAGCGCATGCTGCCTAACTGAACCCGTCCGCGCCCGAAAACCAAACGACATGAGGGAAGCTACAACTTGTCCACCAGTTAAAGCAGTTTCCCTCTACATGCCACGTATATCCAGGCATCATCTAAGCAACCATACCGACATACCAGCTTGATTCTTCAGCATGCCCCAAAAGTGGACTCACGCCCTCGTAAAGGCCAATCACCATGCCTCATCCCTACCATGCCCCTTCCCCACACCCACGGCCGTGGGTTATATATAGCATTATATAGCCCAAGGACTTACTGCAGTTGCGGTCCAGGCAGTCGTCGGCTTGCACAGACCAAAGGCACAGTCGGCCTGCATCCAGGTGATCGAACACGGGACCGTCCGGTGACCAAAAGAGATGGACAGTGACCGTCGGACCGTCACCTGGGGTATACTATACCTATGGGATAGGCGACCTAGGTAGGGTCCTTCAACCTCTGTTGGTAGTTGGTGCAACAAAACCCCAACAAGACTTCGGGAAGAAGACCGAACGACAGTCGGTGGTGATTGACGAGACACCATTCATGGCAGCCAAATGGGCAAACAAGGCTGAGGACTCTGAAATAACTATATATAGATTACCGTAGAAGTCCAGGACCTTACTTTGTAGGTCCTCAGGGATTCTTGTGGAAAGTGGGCTCAAAAGGAACGTCAAAAGAATCATTGGACGCACGTTTAATAAGCTTGCTACTGGCAGGACTCTGCGGTCTGAATGACTGATATTGACTGATAGGTCAACACAGCAACGTCTTCCGGTGGTGGTTGGCTGTTGGCTGCCTAAGGAATGGCACGACCCCGGAGTGAAAAATCCATCCTCACTACTCCAGCCATCTTCCTCCAATGTAACTCTATATATATATATAATATAGCAATATATAGCACAAACTCCAACAACATGAATCATGAAGCTTGAAAATATCCATGAATTTCCCGTAGCCCGTGCGCCAGTTTGGGGCCGACTGGTCAAGCTATGAAGCTTCAGAAGCTGAATGAACCGACAGCCGCTCCGTCGCGGCCTCCACAGGGGAGGATCACTAATCGGTGCTGGCCGTTGAGGGCGTCAAAGTCGAAGGTGTCCAGACTCTTCAGCAGGTAGGTATCTGCCAGGTGTGTATCTAATGGGATGCATCCAGGTCGAAACGACAGCTGCCCCAGGTAGTGGCTTCATGCGACGAGCAACTTCCGTGCATACTGACACACGCGAGGAGTACCGAGTAATGGCGATGTTTCTGCTGTGTGTGTTGTTCCATGTTGCTCCTCTTAGTATCTGAACTGCCAGGGTGTGACGCAACTGGTTTCGCCCTAGCTGCCCCTGCACCAGGGTCAAGTTCAATATAATTCGATGTTGCCCATAAAAACTCTTCACGGCCTTGTTGCTGGCCTTGTTCCTCATCGGGTCTCCCGCGGGTCGCTCGCAACCCGAGCAGACCCTGCCGGTGCGCCTAGGATCGTCGTTCGGCCTGCCCGGATATCGCCCACCTTGGACGGATGGTCGCCAACGGGGCGGGTGGAATGTTCAGAACCAGTGGCCCATCGGAACAAGAAAGAAACTATACCCAGGAGTCACAAAGGGGTGTCCAATGAAGTACCCCACACTACCTATAGGCTTCCATTGGGCACCCCTTTGTGACTCCTGGACAGTACATCTAAAGCATCAAAGCCAAAGACATCATATGGCTTCCTATGATCCTCTTGACGTCCTTTGTGCCGAAAGCTGGTGAGCCGTGCGGAGGCGCGTGCGTCCCAGGCACGTAGTGGGTCTGGTAGGCGAAGCGGACCCCATGACCCCCCTCCGGGAGTGTCCGCGCGCGCGAGAGGAGGTGGACCTCCGAAGTGTAGTGCTGCAACTCCTGGATGAAAAATCAGCCAAGGTGGTCCAGGACGAGTGGAAATGAAATTATCTGAAATGCATTGAAATTCGATAAGCCGGAGTTCGCATATTGTAGCAAAAACAGCGTTGACTGGAGGCCTGGCGTTTCTTGTATTGTTGCTGTGTTTGATGGAGTGTGTCTCATTGAAAAGGACAACCAAGGCAAATTGCAGGATTGTCAGGCTTTTGCTCATACTCTTATGTAAGCTTGAAATCCACCACCTTACATATTATTTGTTTGATCACTGATTGACCTCCCTTTCCTGCGCCGTCTCCAGTGCAGCATTGCCTTGGCCCAGCACAAGCACCGCCTGACCTTGGAAGGCCTCGCCTGCGAGGGATGCGAGTGGACCGACAGCCCTGGTCCATCGATTTTTTGACTACAAAACTTGAGGCCAAGGGGGGGGGGGCGAAAGCTAGCGCTCCAGAATGGGAAAGTGGAGGGCAGCTTCGCTAGCTTTCGTGACTAGGCCAACCCTTTTGTAAGTCATCTTGGAAGGCTAGGGATCAGTTAGGGGATGCAGGTGGGACCTGGATGGTCCGTTCCAGCGGATGATGTTGTTGATGAACAAAGGCCTCTGTTCAAAGCTTATATTGTAAGCCTTTCCGTCGTTCCGTTGCAGAAAGGGGCAGCCTCCAACGTGCAAAACAGATTTGAAGATCGCCCATTCGACCCATTCGTCATCTAGCAACAGTCAAAGAAACAGTGCTTAGGGATTGGAACATCAGAAGTCAGGTGCCATGGCCATGTTGCCATGTTGCACACACACCAGTTCCAGTTGGTGAAGGAACGTCATGGATCCTCGGGTCAACTCACACGGCCACCGGGTCGAATGGCACCCCGAGTCGGACTGTGGAGCAGTAGACCAGGTCGGCTTCCACACTACCCCACACGACCGAAAAAGGCTTCCAAACAGGGCACCCCGACAGGAGGCTCCTGGTACAGACCAGTGGTTTCTGGATGAACATCTCCTTACATCGATCCATATCGATCCGAAGCTCATCGAGCTTCCACCGATCCGCCGGCTTCGATGGCGGTCCGTCGGTCCGTCGGTCCGTGACCAAAGCGCGCTTCTTTCACAGCTCCGAGCCTTGTCACTCGGTCTTGAGGGATCGTCATGGAGGAAGATCCGTGTGGATCTTCTGGGAGCTTCAACCATGCGGATCGTAAGCTGTCGCCGCGGCCGCATGCGTCATCAGGTCGTTTTCAGGTCTTCTCATGTCCTTCTCCACTTCCTCAAGCTAAATTTGTCTGACTCTCGCTGGTCAAAAACACGAAGTTGGCGGCCCAAAATGCCACACAGCAGACATGACCTCAGGATGGCTACCCAGCTCATCTCAAGGCTGGCCGGAGCTTTGACATGTCACGTCTTCCACCAGACATCTCTGTCCATCTCTAAGCTGTGGGATTTAGCGACAAAGCCTACCCGTCTGCCGAAGCCCGGAGGAGCACACGAAACTCCAGGGAAAACCGCGGAGAGTGGGTCACTTGTTCTGCATTTTGGAAGCGAAAGCAGCCATGAACCACTGCGTCAGCACCGGTTGATTGGAAGATCAGCGCTTGATCTCCTCTCAGATTTGGTTGGTACCGAACGCTGACATCGTTCATGTCCTCCAAGCTTAACCTTGGCAAATCCTGCCCAGCAACCATACGCCCATCCCTTGCAAGAAAACCCAAGTTGAAATCTGAAATCGGTTCCTCGGCAAGGTTCAACCACACATTCACTTGAACCCCCTCCTCAATTGAAGCGGTATTTTGTTTGTGATCAATATGAAAGGTGCTGTAGAAGCGTTGCCAGGTCTTAGCCGGCTCCTCTGCTCCCGCAAATCGTGCCAGCACCTTACCATGATGCGAGGCACTCTCGCTGGTGACTTCAATTGGGCAAGCAAATTGCGGCTGCAACTTCGTCTGCAGCCAGGCCGCCACGCAGCCGCGCTCCCTTGCCACCAGGGAACTGTGCATCTCATCCATGTCAAGGCCCTTCAAATAAAGCTCCCGAGTCCCAGTAATCAAGGGCCAAAGATCTTCCGCAGACTCCACTTGCACGCGCTCCATGGCAAACTGCGGAAGCTCCCTGAAGGCCAAGACCTTGACCTTAAGGCAGCGCCGGTGATGGTGCAAAGACCTAAGCAAATATTTTGTGATATACTATCACTACTCCCTTACCCCGGGGGGGGTCAGGCACCGCAAGGGGGAGTGATGATAGACTACTTCCCAGAACTTGCTTGCGTTCAGGGCTTACCTCTTCGGGGCAAAAAATCACCATAGACATCGAGGAAGAAGCACCCCATCACCCATCCCACTCACATGGCAAAGCCTGCTGCCAGGTGGACCGATCCCCGAAGCTTGTGCGCTAAACAATCGACCACGATGGAGGCCTCACCATCGCCCTCGCGGGGACGCTCACAGAGTTGATCCTCCTTCCAGCCATGGCGTGGACATTCGCCGGCGGTCATGGATGACTCCAAGGATAGGAGAAAAAGTCATATGGAATCACCTCAGAGGCCTCTTCTATTGGCAAGTGCTCTGTAGAACTGTAGAATGGAGAGGGCAAGGTTTGGGTGTCTTGATGTGTCTTGTGTGGTGCAAGGTTTGTCAATCTACCTGAGGAGCTCTCGCCCTGGCTCTGAGAGCCATTCTTTTGAGGGATGAAGCCTGCGGGCAATTGCAATCCTTCAGATATTGAAAGATTAACATCATGTTAGATGTCCAAAGGTGCTTCAACTATCTAAGTCGTACAATCCTGATATTGAAAGTCCAGGATTACTTAATAGTACGAGTGTTCTACTTCGCTCTCGACCCTCGCGCCAAGAAATCAGCCAAATTACAGGACATCCCCATGCCGCTGTCAGTGTCCAAAAGAACATGGACCTTGGGAAAGCAAGTTCAACACCTTGGGTTCTGCGTCTCCAAGTTCACACGCCTGAAGCTGGCAAGGCCTCGTAGCCCAGCAGCAAATGGCCTCGGAGGGAAGTCTGCCAGCGTCAAGGGAAGCGCGGGAATTATATAACTGGCCCATACCTCAAATACGACTGACTTCGGAGATCATTGTCCTCTACAGTAGGCTGCAGAAAACTCCACTAGCATCACAGTGGTGTCCTGTGGTTTCTACCTGCCTGTGGTACAAACTAGTTCCTGAACGGTTGTTGATGGTGGCCACCTGCAATAGGCAATGGGTGGCTGATAGTATGCATATATATATATAAGATTCGCAAACTCTGGGACACTTCCTGGGTGACATGACTACGCGTGATTCTTGAAACACACTTTTGATAAACGTGCCACAGACTCGCAACCATGGAACAATGATGATTACCCAGTGACAAATCCACTGGTCACATCTCGACGCAACTGAGCCATCCAACACTCGATCGTCGTCACTTTGCTCACCTTTTTGGGCCTTTGAACAACACAAGCACTGCCACCTATCACCAAGCACACCAATCGGGCACCCCGCCTTCCCATTCCCCAATTTCCCTATAATTGACCCTCAGGATGTTCCATCCAAGACTCCAAGAGCCAGGGATTGGTTGGAGGTACAGGTAGAGTAGAAGCAAATTGAATTTCTACTTGATTCTACTCTAATTACATGTAGCTCCAACCAATCCCTGACTCTCTTTCCATCCCTCAAACATCTCAAACACCTACCGCCCCGCCCCGCTCTCACTGGGCCCAGGGGCTGCCATCCACCTTGGCATCAGCTGGCCGCGGCCGGTGGAAACCCGTCGCCAAGATGAGCTCCCGGCAGACCGCATCACCTGCGCAGTGAAGAACATGACTCGCAGGAAGGGCCGCAGGGAGGTGCTCCTACCAGTAGTCACAAAGGGGCGGTGTTTTTTGAATGGGCACCCCCAACCTCCATTAAGCACCCCTACGGAACTGCTGGTATAAGAACACCATCTTAGCGTAACCCTAGAAGTCCAGTTCGACTATAGTTTGACCGACCGAAGGAAGTTCTTTTTTCGGGTGACCCAAAGGCCATTATTATGTTTAGTTTATAGTTATCGACTACCAGGGGTAAGACATCGGGACAGGTGAATTGAAACGAACGCTGGCTGTAGCTGGATGTTGCCTTCCCAGAAATCCCGAAACCTCAATCAGTGTCAAGGCCCTCAACACCCTCCCCTGCGACAGGCCCACACAGCCCACCTATGACCAGCTTCAACTCGAAGCCGTCTTCTGTACGACGTACCTTGAAGCTGGGAGAACCGTTGAAACGTGCTTCTTAGATCTTCTTAGACCATCTGTGGCTATTCGTGACTTTGAATCAACAAAGCACTTGCCATGCACCAAATGGCCTGATAACTCTGATACAGTAAATGGGCAAGCCTACAAAGCATAATTGGGCACAACTTCCTTAGTTGCACCTTGCAAACTGATTTGCAAAGGAACATCATCAAAATAATATGTTAACAATGATACGTTCTTGGCATGGGCTCTCTTGTGCTTCTCTTCCGTGGTCATCGGCTACTGCCATCTCTGCTGCAATGCAATGCACCGGTTCCGGTAGAACGCTGCAGTAAAGAATTGGATGGGTGCTTCCTAATCACAAAGAATCGCCTCGCAAGAACATGTTGCCCCAATTCTTGAAGGGGGTAGCCTGTAAGCCGCTTTTTGCTGAAATGTAAATCGGTGGAACAATTTTATGCAATGCAGTCCCCTGCCTGCAGGTGTGTGTGTGTGTGTGTGCGTGTGGAAGTTGGTGGCATTCCTTGCGCTAAAGAAAGGTTGCTGTATGGAATTAGGAAATTGTACCTTCTTCCCTTGAATTGAGCTATGCCAATCTTGTTTCAGATCATCTCATATGTTTGCAGGGCAAACCGGATTTCTCTCGTTCCTAGAGGAAATGCCCCCCTTTCCACCCCATCCCGCTTACAACGGAACATGTAACATGTTCACATGTCATGGCTTTTCCATCCCCTTTCCATGGTACCTTCATCCCACAGCGACGCGACGCGACGCGAGCGTGTCGACTTCATCGACCGACCTCACCAGAAGCATCGGGCCTTTAGGACCTCGGTGGAGTAGCGGATATGATCCTTCCTGAGAAGCGAAGCGAAGCAGCTGACCAGCAGGGATGAGCGAAGCTGGGGAGATGGTCCACCAATTGGGGTGAAAACCATTCTTTGCGTGTGGACCACGTCGTGACCATCAAATGCGGTGGACCATTCACTGCAGAATGCACATGGCACTTCATGGCACTTCAATGGCACATGGCTCAAGCATGCAAGTTGATCTGTTCGCTGCACATCATGTCATGTGACAAGGTCCATTGTCCATGACCCGTCCGATATTACCGTTCGTCTCTGCCCAAGAGGCTGTTCCAAGGCGAAGTCCCTCAAGTAGTCCACTAAGACGGAGGCCTTGGTTCGCCCACGTGGATGGCCAAATCCATATCCAGCTGGCGGGTTGGTTGGTTTTTTTCTTCACCACGTCCTCGAACGGTTCTCTGCTCACCCTTTTGATGCACACTCCGCCACCATGGAAGTGGAAAATACAACCCCCTAGGAGTCCAGTCGACCATTTTTAAAATGGTCTTGAGGTGATCCAAAAAGGAACTTCCTTTACTTCGGTGGTGCCGAAAATAGTCTTTGGACTTCTAGGGAGCCTGTTTGTAGAGGAGACTCGTATACAATTGTCATTCGAGGGTCCATGAATCTTTCAGGGTGCCACTACCTACTAGGTACTGGTCCTGGTTTACACCCTTGCAGACCCTTGCAAGCGCGAAACCGAACATGAATCGAGGTCGTGAACATGGCCCGAATTGGTTTTTGGAGGGAAAAGCCTCCTCTCTTGCCAAGTCGCATGTGGGAAAAGCTCCTTCGAGCGCGCTGTGACTGGGGTCGTTCGTGCTGATTCCTGTCGCGGCCACCCGGCTCTTTACCGGCCCAGCGGCCAAGAATATCTTCTTCCAAAAGCCGCTGGTGACTCCCATTGAAGGAAATCATAGGAAATCATCCGAAGAATCCCTGGAGATGGGGTTCGAGACCTAATCGTTTTACTGATGAATCTGAGGTGCAGCCGGTGGTCTGGCTGCAAGCAAGTGGCTCTGGAGGCCTTCTGGGTCACAACGATCTCTTGGGTTTCCCTCTTCTTCAACCTGCTTCATGCCCTCCAATCCCCGCACATGGTACACCTAGACGGTGGTTGCAACGAGGAATCGCCCTTCAGGACTCCCAAACAAACTGAAAGAACATGGCGGAATGACACGGACATACTATGCGACATGTGGTTCAACATCAGAAAGGAAAAACGCAGAAAGCCAACAAACAATGGGCCAGTAGTCACAAAGGAGTGCTTAATGGAGGTTAGGGGCGCCCCCAAAACCACCCCTTTGCGAGTCTTTTGGGCTTTTGGGCCTACATCTGGGGCTCCCCGGGGCTCCCCTGCGCTTCCCTGCCAGTACCAGCCAGCAGCCTCCAAACACTCAAAAAAACCCGCCGACCTCCTTCAGGTCGATCAAGCTGTTCCAGTCATGACGGAAGGCAAAGTCCTTCGTGCGGCCCTCTCGCACGGTCCTCGAGGATTTTCCGGTCTGGAGGTTCCAGACTCGAGGTTTGCGCGTCTCAAACTTGATCAAACAAAAACATAATACAAATTAATATAGAACTGCTCAACCTTCACCTTCTTTTCCTTTCTCCACCTGTGGTCAATTACTTGCGGCATGTATTTGTGTCTAGGTGACATAATAGCTACCCTCCCTGCAGAGTTCACCGCCCGAAGGCAGCGCGTTTCCCTGCAAGGCTCCGCTTGTTGAGGGAGATGAGCCGCCGATGCCGAGGATACTGCTCGAAGAAGCTCCCCGCAGCGGCCGCCCTGCGAGTCGTGAGACATGGAGCGCGAAGCGAGACGACGCAACGGTGGAAGCAGCTACAAGGATCGCTGCCACCTCTCATCGACCAACGTGTTTGGATATAGTCAAACTCCCAAGAAATCGGGATCCTGAATCCCAAGTACTAGTGGTGTCAGAGTGATATCAAACGGCAAATTCCTATATACAGTTACATAAATTTTGGATGGGAGTCCATGTAAACCACCTTTTTGGGGATTGTACCATCTACTCTGAAACCACTGTAAATGTTGTGGGTGCATTCGCATGGCCATGCCTCTACATCGTTCTTTTCTCGCACACCCGCACAAACACACGCCACGAGTTCGCAATCGCAGGTCGCCTCTCAAAAATGACATAGTCCCGCTGGGCATGGAACAAGAAGTGACCCAGTTGCAAGCCAGCAGGCCCCGCGCCTGCCCAACTTGAGGCCAGTGGGGGTGAACGAAAGCTAGCCGGGCTTCCGGTGGTCTGCTGCTGCTGCTGCTGCTGGTGCTGCTGCTGCCGCTGCTGCGCTGGGCGCTGCTGCGCTGGGTGCTCTGCAGGCGCCGGGTCGTCTGCTGCTGCTGCTGCTGGCGCTGGGTGGTCTGCTGCGGCTGCTGCTGCTGCGGCGTTGGGTATGCTGCTGCTGCTGCCGCCGCTGGGTGGTCTGCTGCTGCTGGTGCTGCTGCTGCTGCTGCCGCTGCTGCGCTGGGCGCTGCTGCGCTCGGTGCTCTGCTGGCGCCGGGTCGTCTGCTGCTGCTGCTGCTGCTGCTGCTGCTGCTCTGGGTCTGCTGCTTCTGCTGCTGCTGCTCCTTTGTGGTTTGCTGCAGCTGCTTGGTGGTAGACTGCAGATGCTTGGTGTGCTGCAGCTGCTTGGTGGTCCCGCTCACCGCGCGCAGGGGGGAGTCGAACCGCGGGGGGGGGGGGTCCATAAGATTGATTTAATCAATTATTTGAGGTTTCTGAGGTGCGTCCACCCCGTCACTTAACTTGCTAAAGCAAGAGCAACTCCAGCTAGCTAAGGCTAGCTTTCGTGAAAATCCTAAAGGAACACAAGAAGACTTCCATCGAACCAAATTCCTTCTGTCTGTCTGCCCCCCTCTCTCTCTCTCTCTCGCTCTTGTCCAGCTGGAGAACACAGCTGTCCCATCGGAACCCTCTGACAGGCCAGGCTGTACTGACCTAGAGCTTTCCCCTCCTCTCTCGTTTCATCTCGGAACTGGTGATGAAGTTGGGGAAGGGGCATCCCAGGGGCCGTGGCTGGGTTGCCGATCCGTCGGGAACTCTTCTGCAAGCACAAGCTGCTGCAGGAAACGATCCGGAAACGGGGTGGGGCAACTTGTGATTGGCTGCTGATGCTACTGGTAGTGAAACTGTTCAATGCACTCCTTAAGCCGCTGGTCGAGCCAGTAGCCTACAATGCATCTCAGTAGGATAGTAGTGAGTTGGCAAATGAACATAGGGGCCAAAAACTAGTAACTAGCAGGTCGATGCTCGTTCTGTTCACCAACCCTCGGGTGGATAGCTGGAAACATCCCTACATCATGTGAGAAAAAAAAGAACATCATGCATGTGCACAGGTTCTTCCAGCCAGAACTTATACGGTGACACTGTGAATCTCAAATATATTATTGTAATTCTGGCCTAGTCACAGCATTATTGCTAGCAGCAAGCAATGCATGCAAGCAGTGTGAATCCGACTCCTGCTTCATTGCCAACACGCCTATGATGCAATATTGGTGCTGCTTTGCCAGAACCCCAGCCAGGAGCAACAGCCAACGCCCCACCAAAACCATCGCGCAAATGGTGCAAACGCTTCATGCAGTTTCAGCTCAGTCAGTTGCAGTGTGATGCGCTACTGACCTGATCTGCCCTGCCTATTGATCCTCGCGATGTTGGAGGCTATGTTTATCTATTTTCAAGTCGAATCAGTAGGAGACCCGGCCTGTGGATGGCCAATGGCAGGAACTGGCGGCTTGGAGTAGGATTCTCGTCTGAATGACACAAACGCTAATGACATGGGTGATTGATGGCCTGCCTCGCACCACCTACTCAGTGGAGGGGACATTCGCCCGAATCACTTCTCAGTGACGAATGGTGGATGGCTACCCCAAGGGAAAGTTCAATGGATGCTTCGTCCTCCAGTTCTGAGTTTGGTTTCTTTTCCAACGTGTGGTTCATGCACTGCTATGATTGCAAATTTCGGTTTTGACTTGATGACGTTGGAACTCACGGATAAAACATGCGTCCTGAGGCAAATGCCTTTGGAGAAACATCTCAGAGCTTGCAAGTGGAGAATCAATGGCAAACAAATTGAAGAGTGAAAAGGGCACACATCGTGGCAAGACGATTTGTTTCCATGTGTCATGTCTTTCCATGGTAAACTGCTTGAACTCCTAAGATCCTATAGGTTCATCAGCGTGAGTGTTCCACTCTCAGAATGCCCGAAAAGTCAACTGCTGCTTGTCACAGCTTTTAATTTTTTTCGCTGTCAGGGTCGTTCATTCCTCAAGGCGTCCAACATCGAGTGTTTCGACATGTTTCGACGGCTCAGTTCCAGTGTCTTCAGATGCTCAAACCTCTCTGGGCAAGCCTCGCTTCGCAAAGATGGTCCTCATGATGCTGGCTTCTCAGATGGTCTCATGATGCTCCTCGCGCCTCCCAGTAGGTGCTCCCAGTAGGTCTTCCCAGCTCTTCCCAGTAGCTCCATCTGTGGCATCCAGCAATCTGCATTCCACTCCAGCGGATCTGCCGTGTTGTCCGATGGGGACAACTCAAGCACTCGCTCATGTGTCATTGATCTCTTGAAGGATGGCACTGATCTCCACAGATCTCTCAACAAATGGCTTGTAGGAAGTGCCAACTGAACAAGCCCTGCGAGCGGCGCTGCGGCGCTGCGGCGCTGCTGCGCGGCGCCGAGGCGTGGACCGAAGTTCAGAACTGCTGCGCTACGCATCGCTACGCAGGCGACGCGAAAGAGAAGCAGAAACGCTGATCTTCGCTTCCTGCGCAGGCGCGCACGCTTCCTGCGCAGAAGCGCCGGGACTTTGGACAAGGGAGCCTCACATGAAGTCTTGGGGGCAAAAAGAACAGCACTATGGCTTCTCAGGTGAACCTTGGATGATCTTTGATTAGATATTATATACAGTAACGTAGAATGACAAGGTGGCAGTTACATGCAGTGATTAGAGCCGTTCAATATCTGTCAATCTTGAAATTGCGGCATGCTACGCCAAAAGATGCCAAAAGTGTCAGATTCAGGTGACAAGACCTTGCTGAAGTGGGCAACCCTGTGTCTTCCAATCATCTTCCATCAATATGCAATTTGACTCCAGCCCTCCCCTCCCAAACGTCCTTCATTCTCAGCTTCTTGGACTTCACCCCTCACCGTGCCGTCCACGCGCGGCTGGCGCCGCGGCGAGTCACTCGCCCGCCCGGAGGGGCCACCCACTCCTGGGGCACCTTGGTGAGCCGCGATGCATCGTAGCCTGCGGCGCCACGCGCGTCCACCACGCGCACAAGGATGAAGGCACCGGGCGGTGTCGGCGACGGCGGGAAACGTGGATGGAGAACCGATGCGGAGGGCCAGGTAGTCGATTGGGAGAACGAGGACCGAAGCGGAAAGCGTTGAGTTGTTGGACGCCGTGTTTTCTTGGGGTTGTGGGGTTCGAGTCCACCATACTGCTGCTGTACCTGAAAAATCAAGGGGGACCCAAAACCCAAGTGTGGGTCACTGACAAACTCTGGCAGAATGGGTAGTGCTAAGACCAAACAACTCAGGCACCACAAGTCTTGAATTGATTTCTCCAGGTGATCGCGCCTGATTTCTCCAGGTGATCACGCATCTTCTGCAGCACTTCACCCTCCAACCAGTGCTGCCGAGACATGAGCCACAGCGACTGACCATCACTGGTGCCCAGGATCACCGCCTCAAAAACGAAAAACACATCGAAGCTAAAATGCAATGACGAATTGAATATTTACCATGGGCTTCCACAGGTCTAGCTCTCAGCCTCATGTGAATCTCCCGAACTTTGTTCACCCATGTTCACCCTGAAGCTCCGGGCGGAATCTCTGACATCTAAAAGCACCCCAAAACGACCTGCCATGACGCCTGCCGACTCGCCGACCTCGCGACCTGCCTTCTCAAAGGGGAAAACATGGGAAAACAAGGGCCGCTGAACCCCGGCCGCGGCCGGCGGAACCCTTCGGAACGGCCACCCACACACCGAGCTCTCCGCTCCTTGACGTGCTCGGCGCCTCGGCGAGGAAGTGGTGAATGCGAATGGGTGATCGATCCGAATCATGAATTATGGTTGCTGACTTTTTTGCTCCAACACGACACATGGGACTGCCATAGATGCCGATCAATTGACCCCAAAACCACCCCAACTGATCGGCGTATATGGCAGTCCCATGGAGTGTCTGGGTAATATATATATATATTATTTATATATATATATATATTTATGTGAATTGATTTGTCAAACTTAACCTCCCTTGTGCGGTCAGCTGTGTGGTTTTCAAGGAAGGTCCTCTACCTGCCAAGAAAAACTCGATCTCCGTGTCAATTGGGGCGCCAAAAATTGACAGCTGACATGCTTCAAACTTCGTGCAACGGTGAAAGCATGGTCATCAAACTGCACAGCATGTTCATCCCCAAACCACTGGAATTCTAGCATGTACCCAGTTGTGATCCCGTAGATAATCCATAGATGGATGGTCTGGGATCGCGATGAAAATTGGCGATGACATTACCATTGCATCTATAGCGTGGTCCCCAATAGATAGTGGAGCGGTTTACAATAGATTTTTGGTTGGGATCTACTGGTTACTGATCTACTTTTCTATCTATTTGGGTGGGGGTCCACAGTGGCTGTTACCAAAGCACCCGCCTAAGTTCCACTGCTTCAGTGTGCTTTGTCCCCCCATCGGGTTTAAAAATGCATCCTGAGCCTTCGGCAGTAGAGCAGAACATAGTCCGGACACCTGGGTCAATTGGAGGTCTAGACACCTGAGGTTGTTGAAAGATCGAAAGTTAGGCCTCGTTCAGGTCGCGGCCTCTCCAGGCAGCATCAGATCCTCTGAGCATCTCATGATGGGGGCCCTGGAGGCCTTCTTCGCATCAGCCGGTACAGTACCATGTGCATGCCAGCTTCTGGAAGTGGTATGGGTGTCCTATATAAGGACTCCTAGCTCACCTCCTCCTAGCTCAAGACAAGGGTGATGTGGATCGTGGCAGGACAGTGATCTTCACCCGTTGACGTTTCGAAACGTATGGGAACAACCTTGGGAGTATGACTTTGCAATCTCTGTCCACTATGATAAATAAAAGAATGTAAGGGTGGAGCTCACATGGTAGCTGATCAACTTTCTTTCATGATGGAATGGCCACTCCCGGATCTTTCACGGATGGTTTGAACATGTTTGGACAGCATCTAAGGATATCTAAGGGGTCATTTGGTATAAAACCCCTTGCACGGCCCTTTAGATCAACTCCCACATAGAAAGAACTGTTTTATCCTGTGAAGCACGACATCCGCATGACAACAACAACTTGTCACATGTTGGGCTTCTGAGAATGCCCTCGATTAACTAAATGGCCAGGCTCGTTCTTGGTGCTCAGTTCATTTGGGCTATCTGAATTTCTCAAGTTGTTATAAGCCTCCTGTATCATCATCTGCTTAGGCTCACCTGGGCCTCAAATACACGAATGGACACCACGATCCATGCAACAGCCCGCAAAATGGGTCTTGCGAACTCAGAACTGGCATCCATGAAACATCTCATGTCATGAAACAAAACAACAGCCCAGCGTCTCAGGATCAACCCGATTTGGTTTGGCAACTGTTCCAAAAGGACCGTTGAATGACACACCCTAAATCACACAAATCCACTGGGATTTGTTCACCCTCTCCTCATCTTGGGTCCCCTGTCCCTCCCTCCGAAACCGCTCGGCGACTCACACTGACACTGGGCTCCCCCGGCGACCCGCTGGGCAGGCCCAGTAGCGGCTTCCGGCACCACGTGCTGCGGCCCAAAGGTACCAAACGTTCCTGCAGAAGCCGCGGAGAACGGGAAGGGTCTGCGGAGAAACGGCCTCTGGCCCCCCCTTCCGAGCGGGTTTAGGGGGGAAGACATGCACCTTGATGAAAGGCCGAGGCATGTCTGAAAAGCAGGTAGTACATGGCAGTACAGCCAGGATTGCACAGGCCATGCATTCTTGAAGAAGATTCATCTCTTCTGCAAGCTTTCGGAACTTGAGGACGTGTTCCTCGACATGTCCACTTTAACAGTTTAACAGTTGAACTACACAGTTGAACAGGACCTTCTCTAAAGAACAATTCTCCCACAAAATCCAATACCTAGCACTTCCAATGGGTGCCCTGTCTGGAGGGCCTGCAAGTAAGGTAGGGTAGTCTAGCTAGGACACCCAGACTCAGACAGGATGAGACCGACACCTTGCGACCCCCTGGGTTCGGTGCAGGCAACCAGTCGATCCACCCGAGGACCACACGGTGCCCCTCTTCAAAACACAACAAGTCATTAAAAAGTCATCAAAAATCCATCAAGTTAGCGCCCATACAATTACCTCTCCGCTCCTGGACGCGTTCGAAAGGCACCTCCCCCACACACTGCGCCCACCGCACGACGAGGTCGGTCGGCCTCCGAGATGAAGCGCCGGTCGCCCCTCCGGCCCAAGGAGCGCGCGAGGATGAAGGACCTAACGACAGCGAGACCGGAGCGGTCAACGGATCTGGGTTGATGCAAGGCACAAAGGGTTTTCCAGGTCACACCATGGAACGGCATGAAGATCATGAACTAACATGAACCAACTGGAATGACATGGAAGGACAGCTGCTTCCACGTGGCTTCTGCTTTTTGTTCAGTGTGCCAAGCAAACCTCACAAGGTACCAACCAACGTTAAATACATCAATGTGCTTTCTTTCTTGCTGCCACTAGTTGGTTTTTGGACACACACCAAGGCTGAACACACCATAGCAAACTCATCCAGTCAAGCTACTCCGTGGCATCCCAGCCGTATTCTCTCACCAAGTTGGTCTCCCCCTCCTCGCGGTCTGACATGGAGCTGGTCGGTCTGTCTGGTGTGCCCTCTGGGCTATCAGTCGCAGCGGGTCAAAGAGAGTGTCAACCAGCCAAAAGTTGGGGTGCCACGGAGATCTGCTATCTGAGATTCTCAACTGAACGGTTGAAGTTTGCCGCTTGCATTGCACGTATATAGTATGTACCTATATACAACATAAATAAAACCCAGGAATTCCAACAAGCACCTATTGCCCATGTTAGATAGAGTTGGGTCAGCAACTTGTCTGTTGAAGAAAGGCTTCAAGGTCCACAGCGCCAGGCTGACAGTGGGCGTTTCCGTTGCCCGCAAAGGTGGGTGAAGCTCGATCTATCTCTTTCTAGGTTCAGAATCAAGTACTTGGATGACTTTTTGTTAATGCTTCAAGCAGCCATGTGGTACAAGTACGAGCCGGTAGCCTACTACTTGGATAAAAACGGATGAACATTAATATGTCCCACCCAGCCCCAAAAAGGCCAAATCCCTTCCCCATCTCCGCCCCATGGTCCTCCAAGTTGGCTCCAATGCACCAAATCACGTACCTCGTGAAGCTCAAGCTGCAAGCTGCAAGCTGCGGTGGTTTCGGTCGCGATGGACCACGTGATCTGTCCCCCTCACCACCGCAAATCCATGCTTTGGCTCGAGCAGGGATCGTGTAGATCTCTTGGGGATGAAAGTGCCAAGGTTCAAGCACCGTGGAACATCAAATCCCCATCAACTTCAACACGGAAATCCCCCATCTGGGCTGGTCCTTTGCTTTCGGCGCCAACTTGGCGATGTCCTCCCACCTCCTCCCCGTTCCCGGGCCAAGCGTGCCAACGGCCCAAGATCCTCTCCAAATCCAGGCCGTTCTCCTCCTTAGCTGCTCGCCGCTGCTGGCACGGGCAAGTGGACGACGATGGTCCCATAGGAGGGTGACCCGGATGGATTGGCTGGAACAAAGTGAGGCATCCAATTATATTCTTAAATATATGAAATGTATACCATGCATATACCGATATAGTGGCATCAGACTTCACCAATAATGGCATTATGGTAAGGAAGGAGAGTTTACATGCTTACACCATGCATCACCATACCATACCCATGACCCCACGTGTTCCACCTCTCTAAAGAAAGAAGGACAAAAACATTAGAAACGGAAACAGCACGAGAACACCTGGCCATGTCTTCTGCATTTCTACCCCTCTGGCGGCCGAGGCCGCCAGGCCTCCCCAGGCCGATCTCTTCGGACTTGCCCAGACTCCGCAACTGCTTCCCCGGCGCCTTTGCGCCTCAGCGCCGGGTTCTTGGGGTGTCCAGCTGCCAATGCAAAAAAGCCCCCAAAGCGTGCACCGAGAGCCTCTGTCTTTTGGCAAGTTGGTTTTTTGCACACCAGGAGCGCACCTCGTAGATAGGGTGGGTCTACTGGTGGGTATCTGTGATTGTGGATGGATGTGGCTGCCCCGATGTGAGACATGCCCACATCGTGAGCTTCGTTCAGGCTTGGGCCTGGCAGAAATAAGGTCACTGAATAGCCAACTGGAGTCATCATGATTCATCCTGGCAGTCTAGTTGGCTTTCTTAAACTTGTCTGACTAGGTGATTCGCTCCAAAAAATCGTCTTTGGACTCTGGTCTTTTTGGGTTTCCTCTAGTGCATCTTCACCTGGCCACCTTTGCATCTCAAAGCTTTCCTGTACCATTCAGGCCAATGAACATGGCCAGGTGAACGCCCGGCATAGCTTGAAAATAGCTCTGCCCCAAAAGGGGCAGAAAAAGGGCTAACAATCCCTTAGCATCCTCCAGGATCACCTACTCTTCAAGCTTGCCAGGGTTCTCCTAACATCTCCAAGCTATCAACACACAAACCCACAAG
This sequence comes from Durusdinium trenchii, assembly GCA_963970005.1. NCBI lineage: Eukaryota > Dinophyceae > Suessiales > Symbiodiniaceae > Durusdinium > Durusdinium trenchii. The sequence continues at coordinate 946,947 of CAXAMN010006557.1, read as the reverse complement.
ATTATATGATCCCATGAGATCCCATGAGCCAAAACTACATCCATTTTGCCGTCCACCTGCGCACGCTGTTGGTGAGACCTCGAAACCGCGACCGGTTTTCGAAAGGGCCTGGATGGTTCAAAAATTGTGAGGGCTGAGGGTTGCTGAGTTTTGGCTTGAGTATCCTTAGTATCCCTGAGTATCCTTGAGTCCTTTGAGGAAACACATGTCACCCGAAAAAACCGAAAACCAAAAAAGAACACCTCTCAGCTGAGAAGCATCAATGGTCGGTGGCCAACGGTCCACTCCTTGGATGTTCTTTGCTGCAAACGAACGGTGCAGCGCAAGGAGAAGCACTCTTTTGCAAAAGGATCAGTTGACTACCATCTGTGCTTCAACATCTTGGGGACAATGGGAGCCAAGAAGGGCCTACAAGTTCATCAAATTATACACCCTATACTACCATTTGACTGGATACAGTGTAACCTGCTAGCAAATTGTAAAACACACAGTTGCGTATGGTCCGACAGACCAATCCAAGAATGTGTAGTGCGGCCACAGTTGGAGGTGAGTGGCTCAACAGGATATGGTCGGGTTAGTTAGTGGCATCAAAATTCATCAAAATTTGCATCGGGACATATCGGGACTCGGGACTGCCCATCTGTTTGCAAAACAGGCACCTCCAAGTGAAGCACCAAAGCTTTGCATTCCGCAATGCCTCAGCCGGTGAAGTCAGGCACCCCACCCTTACATTGGTTTTTGGTGCATGCTGGCGGGCCAACATGGACAGCAGGTTGAAGAGGCTGAAACCCAAGTGGTGGTGGGCTTGTTGGGGGTTTGGCGGGTTGGCTACGCATGGCCGCATGGCCTTGGTGGGAGGCTTCTTGCACTACAGTTGGGATGTCAAAACCATGCCCTGGCACAAAAGCCATATCCATATATACTTGAATTGTGCCACCCCATCCACCTTGATGTGACGCGAATCCATTTCCTCATGACCACTTTGAGTGCAGCGAGTGGCTGTTCTTCGTCGCCTCACCCTCGGTGAAGAATGGGCCTAGGGAGAAGGAAAGCAGCAAACCTTCATGGTCCTCCTGCATGGTGTGCTAACGTGATGCATGTTGATCCTGCTTTTTTACATGTGCCCTACAGTCAACGGACGTGTGTGCTATCGTCCTTTGACGGGTCTTCGAGGCCCGAGCCATGGGCTAGGGATTCTGAGTGTATTGTGAGGCCCCTTAGTAGTGGGCTGGGGCTTCCATTACAACTGACCCCTCAAAGAAGGTGCTGGTAGCTAGGACTGTCACCTATAGATACAAACCCAGACACGTCTGGGACTGCCAGACTGCCGATCAGTGGGGGTGGTTGACATGGGGGTCATTTGATTGCCATGGTATATGGCAGTCCCAGACGTGTCGTGGGACTGGGTCTTATGCGAGAGAAAGTGATCAGCATTTAAAAAACGGTTTGAAGGCACCTGTTCAGGTGCTAAGAGTTGTGCGAAGCGCCATGAAGCACCTACCTCTGACATCCTTTTACAAGAACCTGCTTCATCGGAACAGACCTGCAGAACTGAGTGCGAAAATGGGACAACTCAGGAATTCGTCACCAGGCCAAAGCGAGGAATTCGACAGGTTCTCGAACCTGCCTGCTTGGCATGTCTTGAGAACTTGCTTCATCCGAAGGTCAGCCTTCAAAAGTGGCTTGCACCAGGTGCGGCTGCTCCGCCCATCATGCGCCGCCGGTGCGAACCGGACTTGGCGAGCTGGCCTGCGAGGTGCTTGGGCTGCAGGATCTTGTCCAAGTAAAAGCCACCTGCACGTTTCGCCGGACAGCTGGCTGCTTCTAACCGCAACACTCCCCGCGAGAATCCCGTCAAATCCTGGCAGAGGCATGTCTCCTTCAGCCATGCACCACCAGGTGGTTCCAGCCAAGGCCGCGGCCCGACTCGAGGTTGCGTGGACGGGACACGCAGAGCCAAAGGAGCCCCTGGCGCAGTGGCAGTGGAATTGCTGATCGGATGTGGCAGGGGCAGTGCCTTCAGCAAAAAGAGACAGGAGTGTTGAATCATGTTGAATCGATAATATGATCTGCAATGACATCCGAGAACTATGACAAGATCTTACTGATCCGACAATAGTCAATGGATTAAGTTATATTACCCAAACACTCCATGTATGCCATATATGCCGATCAGTTGGGGTGGTTTGGGGGGTCAATGTAGCCATATCTGGCAGTTCCAGACGTGTCGTGTTTGGGTTAATCATATCTCGTCTGATAACATCCGTTTATGAAACGATCTCAGCGTCTGCCACAACAACATCCGGAGTACATCCGATCCTGCACTCGGAACCGGTCCCGTGTGGCTTCCGTCGGGCCGGACGGGCAGAACCCACATAGCGCATGGCGAGACGCTGCTTGCTTCTTTCGAGGCGTTCGCGGAGAGAATCTGTTGATCTGTATGCTCTCCCAATGGTGACGCAAAACGCACATCTAGATCGGCAAATGTGCACGATATTGAGGGCTCCAACCACATCCTCAGAAGCTACGGACAAACACCACAGATTGACCCCAAGCTTCAAGACCCGAGCGGAGCGACGATATCCAAAGCGATTCACCCACTGGAGTCCACCTCATTGAGGCTGTAAAAACACTTCGTTGGACTGGGAACGTCCAGTGAATCACATGATATGACCACAAAAGGCCGGAACTTGGTGAGTGTCCAAGAATCTTCAGAAACGGTATCGCTGGGTCCTTCTCCCAAACGCGAAACCATTGGAGCGTTTCTCCCCCAAAACTCCGTGACCGTTGACCACCGAGCAACTCCCGCCCGACGCCTCCGCCGCGGACCACCAGTCCCGTTTCGGCTCCATCAGCACTTCACCTCGACGCGACGCGTTTCGGTGCCGCCGCGGTGCCGCACGCCGCGTCAGGATGCGTCAGGCGTTGGCCACTTGGATGCAGAAACGGGGACACCAGCTTAACCCATCTTAACCCTAAAGGCCTTAGGCCTTTTTAAGTGTGTATGGGGTTGATGTATCGACATGTATCGACTTATCAAAATGTTGCTCAATGTGTTTGATTGAATTCCAAATAGCTGCCAACCAGCTGTCTTAATTAAGGTATGGGAACTTTACGGCAAAATTGGTGCTCAGATCTAGAATCTAGCGAACCCAGCTCGAGCCAACCAACAAAGGTCACCAACAACTTGCGGCAAATGAACTTGTTGGATGGAAGTGTTCCCACAACACGACATGAGCGAGATACGGTTGATGGACCAGGTCACCCGCATCACCCGTGAACCAAACTCGGCACACTCGGTGCGAATGGAACCGCCTCTCCACGGCTTATCAGCGGCAACCGCACATCGAACAGGATTAGCCGCATTGCAACATGCACTTGCAAATGTATGGAAGCTTGATCTGCTGTGCCAAGGTGCTGTCTTGATACATGTCGTTGCATAGTTCGTTGTCGACCCATCCTCAACTTATCAACTCTGCCCAAAAAAAAAAACAACACATCCCGAGCAAAGGGGGTCAAATGGGTCTTCCCCCACGAGCAACTGTGAAATCAAGTGGTGCCAAGTGGAACTCTCACCAAGTTGTTCGCTGGAGCTCGCTAACTAAGGTGGTTATATAACTCTCTTTTCGCCCACTGCTCTGATGAATATGATGAATATAATATATATAATATAAGTCATAGGCTTTCCCTCATCCGATCTGGCCAAAGGCTAAGACACGTGAGGTGACGAACATGCTGATTCGAGGTCCTGCTTTCGAGAGGTTGCTTCCACCATTCCTGGGTCTTCTGGGGGCACACTGTGGCTCTCCAGCGTGGGCCCTAGGCTCTGCTGGTGATTTTGGGGCTCATGGATGTGGCCAAGGGCACAAACAGTCCGACCTTGGGGCGGTTTCTAGCACCGTCTTCCCATCACCTGAACATGATGTGAACACTTTGAGCCAACAATCCTCTGCTAAACACGCATGGCCTTTCTCAACTTGAGGAACGACTTCATGCCGAGAATCCAAGATGACAACTCAGCATCAGGACCTTGTAAAGCTTGGCCCAGTACTCACACAGGAGCACCTGGCCACTTGTGTCGCTTGAGCCAATGGTGGAAACCAACTTATATATTATAGTTAGAATCTGACAAAGGACCGGGAACACGAGCTGTTGTCCGTCCAGATGCCTGACATGGAAAGGGCCTGAGGAAATGTTGTGCGGCCTATCTCTTGGTTAGCGTGAGGCGTGAGAGATCAAATCTCCAAAACCCTTCCAAAACACCCCAAACAATCCCAAACAAACCATGGAACCCCACCAGCAGCCACAAAGGCCAGTCCAGGACCCAATCGATCGTTGGACAAGATATGATAGGAACAGGAACTACATTCTGAGTTCCACAACCGCCAGCATCAAAACACTGCAGTCAAGGCTTCTGGATGGGTTTGATACACTCACGACTTTTGTGGAGGGGTATATTATAGAAACCATTTCCCTCGCTCGAGGTCCAACTGCTAGCGTCAAGATGTGTCAAGGGAACATCCGCCAGCCGACTGACTGTTCAAAGCAGTCCATGAGTGGAGGGAATGGCATGGATTGGCACCTGGCTCTGTCCAGCGCTCAACAGGGTCAACATGATTAAGGCCTGACCCCTTCAGTTTCCACCCGCTGGATTTGAGTGGGGAATCCTATTCCCCAATGTTCAACGCGGCTTATTCACTGACTGGCTAGGTTGAGGATGGTTGAGGTAGATTCCCCTGACAGCCACCCACGTGTTCCCCGCCGCGTGCCTGTGCGCGCTTTTGGTAGGCAAAGTTCAGCAATCCATTGTAGTCCTCACAGCGTGGAGAAGTGCAAAAGAAATCTGCAGAACGCCATCCGCTCCCGATGAGGCTCACACACCCACACACCGTGAACACCTTCTGCCTCCATTCGCACCTCTTTTTGGGAGCTGCCGCGCTTCGTCGCGCCGGCGAGATGCGAGGCCGTGCAAGTGCCGCTGCCTGTGACGACCTATGCGAGCCTGTACAGGATATGCACCCCTCGGGGAGTTGTGAAGATGTCACTCAAGGATCCCACCTGGCGCAAAGACTCTGAGCCGCTGACACTGCTTGACACCAACAATTGTCTTAGTACGGATTGGGAGATTGATCCCGGCTTTGCATCTACCCTGAAGGGGGTCTTTAAACGACTCCCAACATCTTCTCAGTCAATGGTCCTCGCCTTCAAAGACCCTAAAATTTGATGTGCCTCGCCCCTTGTAATCGAAAGTTTCGAGCAAACCTGGCCACTGACGAAAACAGGCCCACACCAGGGAAGAGTCATATAACCTGAATGGCATGGACCAGACTGGAAGACGCTTTCCCTCTACAAACCCGGTGTTCAGCTCCGTCCCACGGTGACTCCGACAGCCGTCTCAGGTCCGTCGGATCCGAACGCGTCCGCCCGTACGCGTCCGCCCGAGCCACCTGGTAAAGCATACAATTCCATTAGGACCAATCATAGCCCTAGAAGTCCGGTTCGACTCTTTGTTGGGACCACCGAAGGGGGTAACAAAGGATCAAAAAGAGCCATGTCTGAGTCTTTGACCATGCTCTCACTTAGCATGAGGGGTAGTCCAAGACCTTGTTTAGACCATTTGTTAAACTATTTTCAATCAAGCTCTTGGACTCCCGAGGCATTTCTCACATGAAGCGAGATCTGGGGCCGTTGGCAGCAGAAATCGTTGTGATCTGGTCATAGCATCGCACGAAACCGTGTGCTCACGTGATCGCAAAACACTGGCCTTCAAAGACCATGAAAAGAATGGTCGACCTGCTTTTGTAGTCTAAATCCTGAGTAACAGTAAAACAATGGCTGCTTGGTAAAGACCATTAAAACAATGGTTGCAGCCAATAACACCCGCCATCCAAGCTTGCCAAGACTTCCCAACTTGTCAAATGCTTTCGGAGCTTATTGTGATGATAGGGTCATTGAGACTTGGAACAGGCAGGTAGATAGGAGTCCTGTCGAAACTACAGTGATTTTGCCACCCACTCATGATGGACCTTCATTCCCACACCCACAGCCGCACGAATCCCCCTTCTCACATGTTGGTGTTTGCTAATGACATCACATGACAGTGGACCATGGGCACCGCATGTTCTGTTCTGCCTTTGTCCGCCACCCACTTGAGTTGATCCACTTCCCCCATATCCATAGGGCCCCCATATCCATAGGGCCCCCGCCCCACAAAAGAGTCAAGCTTTCCTACCCATCAAAGCGTCCGACGCTTTGCACCTCCAACTCGAAGGCCACGGCATCGAAGTCGCGGCCAAACTGCCCTGGAGCTTCGGCGGCGAAAGGGCGCTGTACGCGGTGGATTGGATAGCCCCTGAGAACCCCGGCCACATGGAGAGGTATTCACACTCCAAATGGGGAGGATTGTATTCATCAGTCTACATCATCTCCATCGAAGGTCTCCGCAAATCCGTAGATTCTTCCGGCAAAAGGGCAGGCAAGGGCCCGGCCGCCACCCTCAGTGCCTTTGCTCCATTGGGAGGGTCAAAGCCCTTCAAAGGGGAACTCAGGAAGCTGATAGAGACTGCAAAGCCTTACCAGCAAACAAAAAGTGAGGTGAGATGAGGTGAGCACAAATCTGGAACCTAACGATTTCTATAGAGCAGGATTCGCACCACCACTGATCGGGCTTCGTGCCGCATCCAAGCTCATCTACCTTGTGCCAAAACGGGGAGCACACATTGCCGCTGTTGTTGTCCCCGAGTCATGTTGAGAACTGAGAACTGATCCCGGAGATGCAGAGTTCAACCTTTTTCCATCATGATGATCCATGCCCAAACACTCCATGAGCCTGGCATATTGACCCATGAGGATGCCCAAACATTAGGATTCCAAGCACCCTATGTATATTGGCCACCTTACCACAGCCAAGGACCCGAGGACCGGTCCGCGGACCTCACCTCGGACCTCGGACGGGTCCGTTCTCCCGGATCGACCCGACCTTCAAAGACCCAGCCCAGATCGGCGTGGGGCTTGTTGGTCGCAGACTTGCAGTCCTCGGTTTCGGCGGGGGCGGGTCTTGTACTCGGTACTCGGTACCCCGAACGTCTAACGGGTCGAAGGAAGGGACGTGCGGAAACCACGGTCCACCCACGAGACGTGAGCCGGAACTCCGGAGTTGTTCAGGTGGAATGCAACCATGGGACCCCAAACACGACCTATGGGACCTATGGGACTGACACTGGGACTGACATTTGTTCAGTACAAATGTTGCCTGTTACATTGGCGTGGTTGACCTGGGGTCCAGTCATACATGGAGTGTCTGGGTTTTACTGGTTGGTGGTTTCAACTCGCTTGAGCAATATTTCAACTCGCTTGAGCAATATGAGGTCAGTGGTTTCAATCATACAGGTCTTGGAATTCTTTGAGCAGGCGGTCTGGAGACTTCTTAGCCCCCCCTCCACTTCACAGGGTGGCAAAAGCCCAGTGTCCCCAGTTAGATCAAACACCGGATGCCACACGGTGGGCCAGTACTTCGACTGGCAAGCCAATGGGTTTTGGTGGTTCCAAGCCCGTCCAACAAGTCTGCGGGCCTCAAGCCCAAACTGGGAAACACGCTTGTGACTACTCAAGCCACTCCATCATCCAAGCAAACTGACATGAGGCACCGTTGAACAGCAATGGTTGAGGCACTGGTGACTTCGCAGTTCCATCTGGTTGGATCCATGTTGCAACCTCGCCTGACACAAGCCCATATAAAACCCCATAATTAATATAAGAATGTTCCAAAATGGACACACCTTTGATACCACATATATCATACATCCACATACTGCATGTCCAAATCTCACATGACTCCGGGCTTCCAAGGCATCAAACAAACATCCTCCGACCCGGCGGTCCCCCCCACGACAGGCTCTTCAAACAGCGAAAACCACCGACAGACCGATCTCCGTCCGGCTGCGCCTCACATGTTGCATGGTAGATTGGCAAAGTGAGTCTCCTTCATGAAAGAACAGTTGTCAAAAGGTCTTCCGCTGAGTTTTTTCCCAAAACCCAGACACGACCCATGGGACTGCCGGACTGCCGAGAAACGGCCAGGGGTGGTTGACGGGCACCATGGAGTCTTTGCCAACAGTTAGTTCGATGTCTGATGAAAACGACAAATACCAGGACCCTCCTGGCCAGGCTGTTTGGAGACCCGACCACAGGTGGTTTCTGGACACCGGACTTGTCACCAGGAAACACCTGTAGAGTCGGGTGCTGGTAGTTGCCAAGGTTCGGAGAGCACCTCGCACTTGGCAGCAAAGCGTACCGCCAGGTCCTGGGAACGGACGCGGGTGGAACGTGATTCAGGCGGCGGCCGCGGAGCCAATGGAACCTGTATACCAAAACACCCGGGCCGCTTCCATTGATAGCCCCTTAGAGGTTTGAAGGGGTGTCCATCAACCACCCCGATAGGTGGGTCCTGGTGGTCTTGGTTGAGATGGGCTTGCGGAGTTCATCGGTCTGCCATGGGCCCCATGGGCCGACTCTACACGCCCACGAAACGATGAGAAATCAGGTCCTTGTTGTCTCAACGATCTGGCCTGGCTTTTGTCTACTACGCCACACCCAATCCCTGCCACCCCTAGGCCCTAGACCTGATAGTTTTTGTGGGATGTGTGTGTCTTCCCTTTTTGCGTTCCATAAGCCGATCAGGCGTCACATGACCCACCCAACCCACCTCAAGCTACAAGATGCTACCAGTAGGCAGTTCTTTCTGCGAAGGTCGCTAAAAAATAGCACCCCACCCCAACAAGCACGTCATGTCTCCTTGTGCTCCCCCGGCTTTGGCCGTTGCAGCTCTTCTAAGGTCTGCATCAGCAAGCGTTCCGCTGCCGCCTCCGCCGGGGGCGGTTCCGGCTGTGGGGAGGAGGAACCGCACCGGCGCTTCTGGGCCGATTCGCACGGGAACCATGATGACAGTATGTGAACGTATGTTGAAGTGGCAACCCAGCATGTGTGTTTATTGAATTCTTTACTCAGGGCGTGCAGGATGCGTTTAAGAATGGAAAATAAAGGCGTGGTAACCTCAGTGTGCCTCCAATGAATGGACATTGTAATTATGCTGCCGGTCGATGATGTTAATGGTGTTGTTGTTCAGGTGATGGGTGAGGATCCAGTGGCGCCGCTCCTTGCGCCTGCGTGCGTGAGGCCTTTCTGCGCGCCAGGGAATCCGCCTCACTCACCTCAGCTGGAGCCTGTTTTTGAAGGAATCCCAGTCACACCCTGCCAATGGTGTGGTGGGATGGCGGCTGCTTGAGGGAGGAGAAGCGGCCGCCGGGGAGTTGTGCTGTGCTTCCTGGCTGTAGGGGCCCTATGGAGGCCTAGGACCAAGAAGTGTCGGGTTGTCCAGGTGACCCCGACACAGGAATGAGCTGGCATGTTCCGGGCAGCTGGCATATTGCCTCACCAGTCATGGGCGTCGGAACACCGAGAGGAGTCCAACCTAGAAGTGTTCGGCCATCCAGCCGTGACCCAGGCCCATTTAGCATGAAACTCTGCTTTCGTCTTGCTGTGGATCGGGAAAACAGGTGGTCCGGGAGAGAAATCCCAAAACGGATTCCCAAACAGAACCTCACAACAGCGTATGCTGGGAGGTACCATTGTGGGGCCACCTTAGAAAGAAGCAAGTTGCATTGGTGGTTGTATCTCCTACATGGCTGTGGGTCAAACCGAGGATACGAGTACCTTGGTTGACCTGGAAGGTCAACCTATATGGAAGAGCTCCCTGGCCACCAAGAGGAAGTCCTCATGCAAGTCCTCGTCCTCGTCCTCGTCCCACCCCGGTATACTTCGGCCGAGCATCCCCGGTATACTTCAGCAGCAAAGACGCCACGCGGACCTTCCGCTTGCCGCCCGGCGTCACATTCTCCACCTGGGCGGGGTCGAAGGCCGGCGAAGTCTTGGACACCCCCCCCCCCTCGGGTGCCAAAGTTCGCTTGTTGTCACAAGGGCACGACCATGACCGTACTGACCGTGTGTGCTTGTTCTTCTACCCTCACCGGACCGTCGCATTGCGTCCAAGAAATCGACGATTGAATTTAGGCAAATTACAAATAGGATCTATTTGGTAGGATGTTCGATGCTTTTGCAGGCTGTTCACTCCGCTTTGAAGTGAACATTTTGATGTTCGCTCTGGCCCATGGAGCTGGAGCTCATCACCTCTCTCAAGCGTGGATTGGGTATATCCCATTACCAGGCCCCAATGGATGACGACGGTTAGTAGAATGACATCGACAAATTGGCGATAATCCTTTACTTACGGACTCCTACTGGTATAGGTATGGAATTTAAAATACTTATATAAATACTTGGATTTGCTGCTGTGCTTTCCAGGAACAGGGACATATAAATGGAAACCCTTGCCGGAAGGGGGTCAAGAAAGCAGATCACAAGCCGCAAACAGTTTCACCCCAAATGCGCCAACCGAAAACCAAGATGACAAATGCGCCTCACCTCACCCGCGCGCCAAGCACTGCGCCCACCCTCCGCCACGGGCCAACCCCCCGCACCTTCCGCTTCTTGGCCTCAGGCCCTTTGGTATCCGAGGCCTTGGCTTCTGTCTCCACACCCACCTCGGTGTGGCAACGACCCCTGCCGGATGGGGTCGTTTCACGGGGGCAGTTGCAGCAGCCAGCTTGGAGATGCACTTTTTCCGTGAAAGCCAGAGGCTGGTGAATATAACAACTACAGTATAATATATACAACATCATCATATATCATTTTCATAACACCATATCATAACAATTCATATATCAACTTATGGAATGCTTATGGCCATAAAGAGGAAACATCCGGCCAGTCATACGGTTCGGGGAGAAAAGAAGCACATTTGGAGAGCTGGAACGCCAAAACCCTCCCACCCTCAGTTCGCCAAGGTCGAAACCTCCACCCCATGTCCAAGCTGACCCCACCTGCAAGCTGACGGCAATGACGCCCACCGCCTCTGCCACCGAGTGCTGGGCCGCCGCGTCGGCGGAGACGCCTGGGACAAAGCTCGCCCCGCGGAGCCGCGGAGCTGGGCGAGAGGGGCGCGCGCCGCGGAGCTCTCCCGAGGAGTCCACCAGTCTACCCAAACATGACCTGTCTGGGACTTGCATATTACATTCAGACAGACCCCAGGTCAACCGCCTGATTGGTAGATATGCCAGTCCCAAACAGGTCGAGCGCTGGGTAGACTGGAAGACCGGGCATCATCTTGAAGGATGAACTTCCAGAGGCCAGTCTTGCTTTTGGGGCTCGACATGCACATGGTGAGAGATGTCAGAGATGTTGGTTTAGTTATGGTCGTCTAGTGGTTGGTGGTTCTTCACACAGGAAGGTCTATAGGTCTGTGGTTGGTAGTGGTCTAATGATACATACTGTACACTGTAGACTCTTGATGAATAAGACCCCCCACATGAAGAGGTGTTTGCCATCCAAACGGGCCCAAACGGGTGGAGATATTCATCTTATAAGGAGCAATCAGGAGACTGATCCATGGGCGAGTTCCATGGCACACCACTGGAAGAAAACCAGGAGAAAGAAGCTACAAAAACAGTGGCATTGATGATCATTGATGTCCATGGTTACCTGGTTCATTCTTGTTCCTTCCTCTCCTCGGTGTTTCTTCAGATGCTTCCCTTCCTGCCCGCCCAAGCGTCGAAGCGCTGCCGCTTTGGGCCGCGTGCCATGGACCTGGCGGTGGGTTTCCACGTGACGTTCAAACCGCCCCCGTCACCTTTGCACCTAGTAAAACCCACCCAAATACGTGACGCATGCTCCCCAAGAAGGGTCTTAGACTGGTGTGCCAGGCTGACACAGGAAACGATCAAACAGTTTTGTTCATTCATGTTCTTTCCCTTTGATGGGTGTGTGAATACCATTGAATAACTATTGACATCTATTGACTATATACAAGTGTGCGTCCAAAAGCATCAACTTCCTCAACTTCCTCAGCTGTCACGCCCGCCTCTGCGATACGCACCAGGTGGGGCAAATCCAAATCTCGAGCTCCATCGCTCAGGAGCAGGAGGAAATGAGGGCCATCCTATAAGCAGCTCGGCGAAGCAGAAAAAGGTGAAAGAAGATTCAAAGTTAAACCCAGGTTTCAGGTTCCCATGTTACGGCAATTCAGAACATTGACTGTTGATGATACTCTTCTTGTGACATTTTTCCAGAAATGGAATGCCATATAACGCATATAATACCATGCTTCAGAAATCCGATTAAATCCAAAAATTTGGCGACCTCGGATTCACGAACTCTCCCTTAGGTGTGCGGCTGTGGCCTTCTCTCATCACCAAGAGCAAACAGCCCACAAAAGTTTGTCTTCTTATTTCTCCCCCTTCAGTGCTCCTGTCTGGAAACTGAACCAAAATCAAACAAAAACCGGTAACATCATCGTTGCGCTCAGCTGAAGAACCCCTGTCTTTGCTGTTTGCACTCAGCCCTGAGCCCTTCCGAACCCGAAGACGAGTCCTCCAGGTGCATCACTTCCGAGGACAGCTCGAGTCCCACCAAGGGCCTCCACGGGACGACCGGTGGCACGAGACTCATCCATGACCCTTGACATATCCACGCGTGTCCATCCAATGTATACACCCCCCAACATATTAAGCAAGTAAAGTCATCTCCACTGTCGCAATGGCAATTCCATGCCCATTGAGTCATTACTGTACACCTTGTAGCAATAGTATATATAGCAATAGTGTTGCCCATTCAACCCGCCCCCAAAAAGAATAAAGAACTGCTCTTCTTGGATGATATCTTGTTCTTGTCAAGGAATCCGCTTCACTCTCTTGCTCACAATCTGTATACATGAGTACGCACTTCATGTGAGTGTCAACTTCTTACTGCTCTTCTTTGGATCCTCTTTGGATTCCCCCCATGATCTCCCGCGTCGCCTCGGTCGCTTGAGGTCTCGAAAGCCCAGCGCCCTTGCGACGCCCACGGAGCGTTCGGCGGCGGTCCTGGGCGGCCAAGCAGGGGTGGTTGACCCTGGGGTCTGCCTGTATGGAACTATGCCAGTCCCATGGGGTGGACCTGGAATATGGATCCATTGTTTGGCAAACCTCGATATAACAATGAAGATTGTTGGATCGATTTGGGTTGCGCCTCGATTTTAGAACGCCGAAAGCCTTGATGGACAATCTCATAAAGTCCTCATAGTCTTGTGTTCCTGGCTGCATGGCGCCCAAGTCTTCAGGATCCAAGTCTTGAAGCTCCAAGTCTTCTTCCCCGAGATATGAGTAAGACCCCAGTCCTTCTTGCAGCCCTCAGCTACTAAAGAGAAAGATAGACTCGATAGACCCTCTAGTGAAGGTGCCAGAAACCGAAGTTCCCTACCAGTGACCAGCCCCGTCCGAAGTCCATTGGGCATCCGTGCGCCCGGACGGTCAAGTACGTCACTTCATCCCCATCCACCACACCCGCACTCCACACACATCCACACACTTAGAGATATGCGTACTGAACTGACAGCGGTGCCACACGCCAGCCTAAGTGAAAAACCTAAGAAACCAAGGTGAGTAAGGGGAAAGGTCCACCAATTTCCAAAGCTGAAAGTTCTGAAGTCACGATCTCCAAAGCTCAACGACGGTGAGGTCAGCACTAGACAATTACTGCAAAACACAGGATTGGAACAGCTTTTCCATTACGTAGGTTTTCTTCCAAGCAGGTACGTCAATCCGGCGTCCCGGATTGATTTCACAGATGCAACACTGGCGTCTTCGTTGGTGCCAGTCCAGTGTGCATCCCTGGCACCCCCTACTAAAACAATTCAAAAGAATCCCTGTGACTACAAGGGGCACACACAGACACTCGAACACCCACCGGGTGTTAACACGAATGTCTCGGCTGGGAGTTGCGATCAAGGTCCTTTTTTGCCTCAAAAAAGAGTGATCCAGGTCACGCCGCGCAGAATTCTGGCCGAGCAGCGGCACCCACACCGCCGCCTGCGGCCGCTGCACCGTATCAGCCAGCTCGGCCAGGATGCGGAAGCCCCGCTGCGCATGGCTGGGGCCTCGGGGAACGAGGCAAATCACATTCCAGACCTTTCCAAACCTATAAGAGTCTGAGCACTTTCCCACCCGAACGGCTTGGAAATATTAGAATTATGGAAAGTCTGAACCAATCTGATGAAAAGGCCATCTCCCAGCAAGGGCTCTAAGGTTTTAGACATGTGTGCCACCGACATCTTCGTTCCAAAACCTCTTTTTGCACCACCCAGCCGCTCACTTGCGCCAGCTGCGTCATCAGCGCCCGGAAGCGTCGGTCGATGCCCGCCTGCGCAGCGGCCTCGCCGCAGCCCGGCTCCACACCTGGCAGCGGCACGGGGAGTAGGTCCAGGCCTTTGAACCGGACTGTTAACGCCTGGTCTGGACCCTTCCCCTTCATTTGTATCGGTTCGTTCATCGCCCCTGGCGGGAAGGAGGGGAACAATCATATCCCACACCATCCATGTATGGAACATTCATCTACATGCCCCTCAAAACATCGCAAGACCAAGGAACCATTGTGCTGCATGTTGAGTGTGAACGTTACGATAAAAACAGGAACGAACGCTGAAACGCCAGGGCCATGTCCACCTCTCCACATGCAGAGTCGGGGGTCCCTACCAGCAATCACCAGAAGGGGTGCGGGATTCATAGAAGCAAATCACATGCAAGACACAAAAAGCCCCAATTTAGAATATCAGATGAGGTGACAAAAGTAAAACCCCCACTACCGCTGGCCGCGCCGCCTAGGTGTGCGGCTGCACGCTTTGGTGCTGGGATGCCGCCCTCTTCATCAACCAGGTAATACCTGAAGGTGATGCGTCCATACTTCGAAAGCTGCCCCTACACCCAGGACAAAGACCCGCAAGCTGGTGGAATGGGTTTGATAAGGGTTGACAAACGAGTCTTTCATGCTTTCAAGGAATGACATATTCCAGAGAATTGGGCCACTCACCGTTTCATTATGTTTTGCATTGCATTATCTATATGGGGCAAGAAGGTTTCATTCTAGATCCTTGGATGGGGACTTCACCCTCCCGGAGAGGGGCCCCAGTGCTGGTGCTTGACTAGTGCTGGGGCGGGGATCAACCTGTTAACAAATATCCCGGGCAGCTTTACCCATGGTCGATACCAGCAAGCTTCATGCAGTGCCTATGGATTGGGGAGGCGTCTTGAACGTCGGGAGCTTGTCATGCATGTACAGTTGCATGCCTTGCTCTTTACAGTTGCATGCCCGCTGCTTCTTAGCTAGTTGATTGCTTCCTCTGAGGTTCTATCGCTTTAGGTTTCGACTGCAGCCTGGCGTATACGCTAGGATCATGAAGTAGTTGCGTCGGTGCTCTTGTAGCCCTTGGGCCCCTTTTGATGTCTGTCACTCTGTAGTGGCTCTGGGCCCCTTCTAGTTCATCCTGGAGTCCCTCCGCCGGGTCTCCCTTTTGGGAAATGTCTGCTGTTCCTGCGGAGCAGTGATTTTCAAGCTTTGTTGCAGCCTAATTGAATTTGCAGGTGTCTTTTGGGCCCCGGAACTTGGAAGGCTCTCACAGCCTAGCAGCCGAACGGCGGTATTGGAACGTGCTTTCACAGCACTCCAGTCTTGGGACTGGTCCTTTTTGATTCCCAGGCAGTAGGGAGGGGGCTCGCTCACCCCCGCTGTTCCGCAAAAGACGCCACACTTGGATGGGGACTTCAGTGTCCAAGAGCCCATCAAAGCAAGGATATAATTACCAATCATGCAGGGCAAGCCATGCCAAAAGTATCCAACAGTCCCATTCTGAAACCTTGCAAATCAAACCCCTGACCACACCTGCATGAAAGTATAGGCATCAAGTATGACAGTATGACCATGGAAATCCTTGGGGTGGCTTTGGCTCAACTGCTCAACGGTCTTAGTCGAGGTGGGTGTGAACCTCTGCCGCTGAACAGTCTCGCGGAGTGCATCCGATGGGTCCATGTGTTTCATGGTGAAAAAACGTCCATCCCCCCCGGTTCGATCCTGATGTTGGAAGCTGAAAGACTGTGACTATGACTTGCTGACTTGCAAATACTTGCAATTATATGGGAGTTGTTCAAAATTATGGTTCCCAAAAATTGTTCTTTCGCCGCGCTTTCGCGGATCTTTCGCATCCTTTCGCCCCCAATGTAAAATGTATTAGGATATATGATATTATTTTCGTTATTTTGTTTTCGGTGGAGGATCTGAGTAGAGCCACAAAAGTTCATCCATCGTATATGCAACAATAAATGTGCCGCTGCTACTTACTACTTTGGGGAGTGTGGATTGTGGATTCTGGATAACTTTGGTTTTTGGTTCCCGTTATTCCAAGGGCGCTCGGTAGATCTTTTCTCCTTCATGGGCGTTCAGACATCTTTCGTTGCAGCTTGCTTCTTTTCTTGCCATCGACTCCGTCTTCGAAGTAATTGTTTCACATGACTTCTTGCAGTTTTTTCCCTGTCAGTGATGAGGTTTGGTACTTGCATTGGGCAAGGTGGTGTTGCGGTTGGGGCGCTTGGCGTCGGGACAGTTGTTGTTCACCCATTCCTGGAAAAGAAAAGCAAGATGCGACATGGCGTGGACTCTGGATTAGCCATTTGGGCTCCCGATGGTTTCGAGCAGGCTCGTCTTTCGCCAACCTTGCGCGTCGCTTTCGCGAAGCTTTCGCGTTTTTCCTCGTTCGGTTTGGCGAATTTTGCTACTTGAATCTTCTCTTGTGATCCGTCTGCAAGATTTCTTATTGCTGTCTGTTTCTTTTCGTACGCATCTATGACATGCTGGGGTGTTCACTAAGCTGGTGATACATATCCTTGGGGATATTACATGCTGAGCCACTACTCTTGCAGCTTTCTGCCTATCACGCCTTGCATGGAAACCACTCTCTCCGTTTGTTTTAGACACAAAGATATATGCACAACATGTGCATACATGTATGAATTATCTATGATATATGTCTATCAAGTTTAGCCTTTCGCCAAACCTTTCGCCGCGCTCTCGCATCCTTTCGCCCCTGCAGGTAAACATAACTTCAAAAAGCTAGAATGTCACTCGTCCACCAAAAACATTACACGGGTTTTAGAACGACTCCCATATATCTTTTGACAGTTTCTGCTGGGAAAATGTTGAAAAACACACACAAAGGACTCACTCCAGAAATGAAGCACGAACCCCGCACCAAAAAACGAAGCAACACCTCTCCGCCTTCCAGAGGTCGAGCTGTGCGGGACTTCTTGCAGCTTGGCCAGTTTGATTGGCCCGTCCCTTCATTCTTTGCAAGCTGCAGTTCAGCAAGGATCTGAGTGACGTAGGTGTCCATTCCTGAGGCCAGCTAACTGCGTGTCCAGTACCCCGTTGAACCATTCGCTCTCCATTCGCTCTGGCGGAGTGAGGCTATGCCCCCAGAAGGTCCCCGTGGAACAACACACACCACTCTCGGCTCCCAAAAGACACCCCATACGACCCCCCTGGAGCCTCCGTGACCCTCCTGGAGCCTGCAGCTGTCCGGAAGAACTGCGCGGTCCGGCGATGAGACGCGTCAGTTCTCTGCTCAGCGGCTCAGGAAGGACTCGATCTCCTCCGAGGCCTCCTGGACCTTGGACGGGCCCAGCGCGAGTGGATGGGGCCTCAGGAGGTGACCTCAACAACCTGAGAAGCACTGGATTTTGCGCCCCGTTGTGGCAAAGGATACGGTAACTTTCGTGGTTTGCTTGTTTCTTAGGGCCTCACCCCAGGACTCTTGGAGGAGATCCAACTCTGGCGTTTGAACAAGAATTGGTTCCAAGGTGCTCCGATAACCCCCCGTTTTTCGTGAGTCCTAACGCCCAACCCTGACAAAACCTTGGTGGCGTGGTTTTGGGTCCTGCAAATGTGTACTGGCACCAGTGGCGTTTGGGTTGTCGAGTCAGTCGTAGGTGTGTTACAACGCTCTCTGTGTGCCACACCCCAGAAGCCCCATCAGACCGAGCAGCTCGTGCCAGTGCCGCCGTCACACGCTCGGGGAAGCGCTCCTGGACCAGAAGGGGCAGAATGCCCCCGAAAGGTCCATGGCGTTGGAATCATAAAGCCTGTCATTAAGGGCCTGGAAGGGTATTGCTGTTGGCGAATCCCACATGCCAGCCGCTTTTTCCAATGAGGCATTTTCCCTACCTTCTCTTTGGATAAGGTCGATTCTGTGTTCAGGAGATGCAAGTAGAATCCAGTGACCGTGGAAATGCCTCCAACCAAAGACATATATAATAATGTTTTGTATCTTAGCTCTCTCTCTCTCTCTCTCATGGCTTATGCTGAAATGATGGTCGCGGCATGACGCACCCACACACCCGGCCCAGCTTGAACCCTGCTAGAATCAGCAGCTTGGACTTGGATTTGCTATCCAGAACCGGGAGCCAGGAAAGGATCCGCTCGCAAAGACCATCAAAATCACCCCATCCGCAAAAACCAGGTGGGAGGAATGCATGAGTTTCAAGCCCTAGCCGCCCCAACACCAAGCCCCGTCACCTTCAACACTTGGAGCTGCTCTTCACACTCCGCCCGCGCACGCTGGGCCACACCCCCCTGGTGCCGGTCGGTCGCTGAAACGGTCATGCGTGGTGTGTGAAAGCAGCTTGCGAACGAACACCTGGTGAGGATCGATTGGCGCCAGGGGGAATCTGCCCGGGATCGGCTAGAACTACAAGTCCTCAAACTTATTGCATTCTGGCTGGTGCTTGGCAAAACATGTTTGACATTGGGATTGAGATGGATTGAGAATCAACTTGAAGCCACCGACCAGTCTTCTCACGCTACCTTTCCCATCGCTGAGCCGGACAATTCTCGACAAAAGGACTTCCTGAGATATAGAAAAACGTTCACCCTTCACTCCCCGAAAGAATCATGGAAGTGGATGGCATGGCCGGATGAACGGATCACCGTCTGACCTCCTCATAACGTATACCAGGTCCACCTGTCACTCACTGCCCGGAACTGATGGATTTTCTCAGGGGCTGTGAAGGAAAACTCAACTCACAACTTTAGAACAGGTCGCTCAAGCCCAACGCAGCTTTTCTACGACTGCAGCAAGGTATTAAATGCCTAGTTGTTACATCTTCTCTTCACCAACTTCCATGTCAACCACCTTCCACCTGTCTGCACGCACCAGCGGGCTGGCCTGCAGCTGCTGCACGGTGAGCCCCAATGCTGCGAAGGGATGCGCAGCCCGTTCGACTCGCTGCAAGAGCCGTTCCTCCTCTGGGAACTGCGCCTGAGAAACCCATTGAGGCTGGTTGGCGCTCAGTGAGCCCATGGTGTCGATGTTTGGAAGGGGGATCTGGTACCCATGCCATCCATATCCATCCATGTGGGGAATATTTGCTCTCAAACCACCCCAATGTAGGTCAACATGCCATATTATGGATGGTCTCCAAGATGTGTTTTTTTCAAGGGGACGAGGTTCGCTTTTGGGATGGATCACCTAGTGGTGGACTGGCCATCAACATCCATAAATGTCATCAGCCATCCTTTTATGAAGACACGGGTGCAAATGGATAGGTTGCCTTATAAACATGTGGCTCCAAAAATCCTTAGCATCCTCCCCTTGCATCTTCCTTTCACCTCAGTGCAGCTGTTCCACCAAGCCAATCTCTTGAGGCCCTTCCTGTGACTCCGCACTCCCCCAGTCCTCCCCACCGCCCCTCTGCTTCCGGGCGCCAGCTGCTCCGCAGTGGCACTGGCCGCGTGCAAGGAGCACCCCGGCCGCAGGGCGCCCGATTGCAGGTCCACCGCATTGAGCGGCGCGTAGGCGTGGTGCCAGCGCCGGAGCGAGGACTGGTGAGCGACTGGGCCGGTCCAGGGATCGGACAAAGGATGTGGGAACTTCGATACGGAAAGGAGAGGAACATCCGGTTGTAATGATATTGCAACCTGCTGGCTTCTTTGATGTTCTTGATTTGTTCTCATCTCAGGTATCTTCTCAGCTTGGAATCCTAGATCCTAAGATGGATTTTTGTTCAACAAGCATCGCGGAGGGGGCGCAAGGAAACAGTTGTGCCCAACCAATGAAATGGGTCCAATCCATGAATGGGTCCAACATGGTTCAGCGAACCAATCGCTTAAAAGAGCCACTTACAAGTCCCAAACACTCCATGGGACTGCCATATTATGCCCACATTGGGGTGGTTTGGGGGGTCAATGTAGGCATATATGGCAGTCCCATGGAGTGTTTGGGAGTGGAAACGATTTTATGTTTTTCCCACAGGTCACGGGCATGGCCACCAAGCCATAGGACCAAAGGCTGCCACTTGTTACAGGCATTTGTCTCTCCATGAGGACTGGACTGGACCATCAGGTCAAGGACACCCCTCTTTTCAGCTGGCAGTGCAGCAGTTTGGTCATCGAATTTCGATCCTCAAAGACTTAAAGAGGAGGTGATGTAGTAACAAACGCATATAAAGGCTACTGTAGATCCAACTTAAACAAACAAATTCACATAGCAAATACAGCATCAATACTTGCAGAATCTTGCAGACATATTGAGGACACTTGAGGAAGCTATGAGCTGTGAATACGCCAAAGACTAGCCCAAAGGTCAGCATTCTTCCGGGTTGAGTCTGAGGCAATACCCCTCATCTCAAGACTCTTGAGAGTATTCAACCCCCCCCAAACCGGGTCATTTGGATTGACATGTTCTCATATGGAGGGCTCATGAGGGGGTTCATCCAAAGTCTGATTTTCATCCGGCATCGGTCCATCGTCCAGGTCCATGCGCCTTGCTCGGGAGCTAAGGGCCGGCCGGTCCACGTGCCAGATCTAGCGGCGGAGCGAGCTTGGGAAGTCCAGAGGTACACCCAGGACCTACAAGGGTTATCCCTGAACCTCTATAATAAAGGCTCTGGTTGGCACCCCTATGACTCTTTGGGGTCCTAGCATTTGGATTCACACGTCGCGATTTTTGGGGATCGAGTTTGGCAGTTTACATAAGTTCATGTGCTTGGAGGCACTATGTGGGAGACCGCTCCACGAAACGTTCTCCTCCCCTCTGATCGGGAGCCTGTAGAATGCCCAGGTTGACCAAACAAAAGGAATAAAGTGAATCACAACCGGTTGGACCTTGTAAAGGACCAATGAAGTTCACCAGCCCAGCACACTCCACCGCCCACTGAAATTCCCAACACACAAATTCAATACATACAATATTCCATGGTGGGCCGTGAAGTTGCAACAGGAAAAAAACAGAAACACACAAAACATGCACAAATGCACGCCCTCGAACGCCCACATCCACTTCCTGCCTGGACTTCTGGGAGAGCACCGCGCGGCAAGCACCCAAAGTGCCAACCTTATGAGACGATATCGCTCCCTGGGACTTGGCCCGGGGCAATCTGATCGTGTATCTCCCTGTGTGATGGGCCCCGTGGATGGTCTGATGGGAGCGGCTGGAAAACCAACTGTTATAAACCACACCCTTTGCTCCCAGCAACACGGCTGGGGTGAAAGGAGATGTCAGCAAGCAGCATGCGCAGCACGCTTGTGTCTGCCAAGCCACTGTGAAAGACTGAAAGAACACCGGAAAAAAAGAACTGACTTGCAGTACACCCCCAGCTGTGGCACGCCCACAGCTACCTGTCCAAGGCCGTATACCCAGTGCAGGACATGTTCGCCGAGTCGCCGGTCATTGCTTTGGGATGCTTTGGGTTAGGGATGGCTCACAGGGTTTAGCACCCGGGCCCCAAAAAGAGAAGGCTTTAACACTGGAAGCTAAATGCTTCTAGAGCACCACTAAGCGGCGTCCCATCAGCAGGGCCACGCATATCCCGCAACCGCTGAAGCGCGCGGCGCTGTCCAGGAGCGCGTGGTCCTTGCGATGGAGCCGAGTGAACAAACCCGACAAAAACTCGACCTGAACGTTTGGGAGGGGGGTTTTGCTAATCAACAGTCGACAATAACATGCGGCTGCAGACTGAAGACACGTGATGTCACGTGTCATTCTCTGCCTTTGTTGCTGGGGTGGACAGCTGGGGCTCCACGCCAGCGATTCGATGCTGTCTCTCATGATTGCCACCAGTTCCTGAACGCCAATCACCAAATGACGTCAATGGGGCAATGGGGCATGAAGAATCATCAACAGCCCCAATGAAAAGCAAGTCCATCCCTCACAGAACGGGCATTCTATCCGACAGTCTGCCTTGCAGTTTCCCCAAAAAGCATTAGAAGGAGTCCATCAGTCCATCCTCAATCCACAACGGCACTTGACAAATATACATATGTTTCATACCTCACGTCGTGGTGGTGAGGTGGAAGTCATCCAGGCAAGGATAGAATACAGCCAAGAGAATGAAGAACACCAGGATGTACGAATTTATCTCCGCTAAACTTATAAAAAAACTGTCATATGGTAAGGCAAGAATCCTTGATTTAAAAAAAAAAAAACGAAAAACAGTCAACTGGAAAAGTCAAAGTCAAAAAAAGTAGTCAAAAAAAGTCAACCATAGACCACAGCTCGAAAAAGTAAAAAAAACATAAATAAAAAGTCGAAAAAAAGTCGAAAAATGACAAAAAAAAAAAGTCAAATTCAAAAAACAACTCGAAAAAGGCAAAAAAAAAAGTCCAAAAAAAAAGTTAACCACGCGAAAAAGGCAAAGAAAAATAAAAAACAAACAAACAGAAAATAAAAAAAACAAGTATAAAGAAAAAGTCAAAAAAAAGTCGAAAACATGTCAAAAAAAAGTCGGATCTGTGCAAATTGACTATTTTTTGACTTTCTGAAATTTTATGCTTTGACATGATTTGACTTTTTTTGACTTTGACGTTTGGGATTGACTTTGTTTGACTTTTGTTAAATTAATTTGGAAAACAGGCTCTTTCCAATGATTTTTTTTTATAACGCTTAAACAAAGTGAATCAAATCCGAATGCAACTGACTGTGCAATGCAGCAACAGTGTGCAACAGCCCAACGCCACATATAAAGTGCTGTAAGAACACGAGAGAACTGCGGAGCAAATGGGTCACGAGAATGCTCAGGATGTTCCAATTGCCCTACGCTTCCACCATTCATTGAATAATTCATTACAGAATTCAGGAGCTTTTCAGAAGCTTATGTTGTAGCGTTCCGTTCTTGAGCTCACACACCTTTTTCTATACCCACTGTCTGGAAACCGCCGCTACAACAGTGGAAGGGTCCGTGAGAAGCCCGACGCCGTCCGCAAGTGAGAGACCAAACCACCATTGTTTTACTACGGATTTTACACTACAAAACCCAGTCAACCATTATTTGTTGAACTTGGAAGTCTAGGGATTACCTTTCACTTCGCCGTTCAGCTACCACTTTTGGTCCCACCAACCAACATCATCAGGAAACACGACAAACCGCAGCAAATCACTTCTGGACCTGCCTGGCAGCCCCACCAACCAAAAGAAACCAAACAGGGGGCCCGTCGTGCAGGTCACTTCTGCACCCTCTCGTCCTGCCCTGCTGGCAGCCAGGCGTCGTGGTCCTCCAAGGGATCCGACCTGCGCGGTCGCCAACACTTTGAGCATTTGGGGGGGTCAGCGGCAGGGCGGGCTGGGCCTGATTCCAAGATTGTGGCTGGCAAAGCACATTTGGTTTTTCGAGTGCAAGCGAGAGAGAGAGAGAGAGAGAGAAAAAAAAACAAAAACAAAACCAAAATAGAAAGGCCGGGGACGGCGACCAAACCATCAGTGTGCAGGAGTAGGTCCAATATGGCGAATTCACGAGACTAAAGGAAAAGATAAGAAAAGCATAGAAAAGCATCCATGCAGATCTATTAATGTTCCGTGGGCCGCTGGCCCCTGTCTTCTTCAGTTTGAGTATGGCCGATGAACTGCTGCCCATCTGCACCGACCGGTCCTTGCCTGCAACTCAATCTGGGTAAGATCTGCGAATGGAAACGCTTCGCACAGAACTCCGAGGCTGCAGCCGTGTTCCTGCAGTGAACAAATGCCCAAAAGGACTGCTACATAAAAGGTGGACAAGGGGCGCCTTGGAGGACCCTGTCTGTAAGCATTGATCTCCAATTATTCCTACGAAAAGAGCGCTTGAACAGGGCATTCCAAAGTGTCTGAGCTTGCCACTTCCAAATCCGTACGAATCTGAGCTGTAGATCAACACCCCAGGCCATTCGACCATCGTCTGACAGTGACGTAGGGCCGGAGTCGTTGCACGATGTCCTCTAAGTCTGATACTTCTACCTACCCCTTATCCATCTCTTGCGGCACTACCGTGATGGTGAGGGAACAACAGGCTGGCACTTCAGAAAGCACTTCTCGCTCCAGTCCTGAGGCCATCCACCAGCACCTGAGCGTCGCGGCATCAGAACGTCACGGACATGCCATTCAGAACATGCGGACAACTGTGGACAAAAAAAGGGCGTAACGAGCATAAGTTCGCTCATGTTCTCTCTCTCTCTCTCTGTTTGGTGACTGCCTTGTACGTGAGTTGGGCTGTGCACATCTCTCTTCCATCTCCTTTCGCACCCAAACTCGTCGCCCAGGGCACAAACAGCGAGGCCGGCTTATCGATGAAGGGCACCGGTTGCTTCAGCGTGGAGGCCGTGCGCTGTAGATCTAACAACGCCACCGCCAAGTCGTCCTTCCGACCACCCTCCTGGGCTTCGGCGAGGACCACGGGAGCTAAACGGAGCTAACGACCGAGGGCGTGATGCTGGGGGGTGACCACTGGTGGGTCAAATGCGTCTCGGCTTCCAGGCGGGGGGGTTGATGCCCCACTTTTGGGGGGTGCCTTAACAGGATGTCCTCAGGAGTCTGGAAATTCTCAGGTGCCTACCCTGCATCAAGAACCTGCCATGACCTATCCATCTGAATGTCCTTCGAAGCTTTGAGATCTGTGCCACTCGCCCCCCCTCAACTTCTCGACAGCTTGGGCTTTGGACAGGTTTCCAAATTTGCGAAACAAAAGGATCCCCTCATATCCCCTCATTCCAAAATAGCCGTCGGGACGTCTGTCAACCTAAAGTATCAAGATCTCTTCCAGTTTCTGAAAATCAGCTTTTAGTGAAGTGCCTTGCTTTTTCTTACCACTCTGAGAGGTGAAAGGTGAGGCCGATTGATCCACACGCTGAGTCCATCTTCACTCCAAAGCCTGGATTCGTATATACATGAAGCGCGTTTAAACAATTCTCGGCCTGAAAAACCGCCCACCAACCCACGCCCAAACCGGATCAAAGGTGTAATTTAATTACAGTCCTTTAACCTTTAAACACACTTTGAAAAAGCAACACACACGCACATACCTGGATCATCCAATGGGCCACCAATAAGACGATTCTAAGCCACGATTTGTGGACCTCCATAGACGTTTCACCCATTTGATGATCCTGCGTTCTTTTTCGGTCCAGGACACTGCGGGGTTGCACAGCACGCTGCTTTGCATGGTGATGGGATGCGTGACCGGCTGATGCGGAGTTCCAGCTTGCACCCAGGATCCTCGCCGCTTCACCGGACGGCACCGGTGGTATAGGCCCGAGCACGCGTCTAAAGCCGACCGGCGCCCACGGTGGCGTTTGGGTGGCGGAGCCCTGACTGAAGCAGCTGCCTTTGTTACGTGGAGATGACCGGCGTACCTGGAAATATCGTACTGCTTGCATGGGCCAATGCCGTATCGCTGGTGCACACTGGCGATAGAAGGATTAGCAAGTAGCAGTGCAAAGATTTGGTGCCTCGAGGACGTTCAGAACACTACTATAGCCTATAGCATACTATAGCATACTGCATGCTAAGCAGTTGAAGAAGATCCCGTGGCTTCGAACAGCTCCTGGCCGTCCCTCTGTCCAGTTCAGCTCGCTCCGGAGCGAGCCCCTCGACCTCTCCTGTGGTGCCATGGACCCTGCGGTAGTATTTCCCCGTCGAGGCGTTGAAGAAGAGCCATGGCAGGGGCCGACCGCCCTCCTGCTGTCGCTCGTGCACGTACCACACGCCTCCAGAGCTTGCGCGCGGGAAAAGCGACGAGAACGAGAACGGTGTCGGAACAAAAGGTTCCTTGCGGGGTCCGCCTCGACGGCTTCACTCCGGCTATGCCCAGCCAAAGCCAGAAGCCTGCTTGACCTCTTTTCAATCGAGCCAATTCCATCCAATTCCTCCATCGTCTCCACCTACCAGGCTTTGTCAACCACCCCTTCATCCCCCAAACACTCCATGGGATATATGCCGATCAGTTGGGGTGGTTTTGGGGGTCAATTGATTGGCATATATGGCAGTCATATATATATATATATATATAATTATATATATATATGGCAGTCCCATGGAGTGTTTGGGTCCTAGTGATCTTCCCATGCGAAACCGTCCCATCCGGCCTGGCAAACGGGGCACCGCCATGGCCTGTCCAGCTAAGGACCAGTTGGGGCCCGACGGCTGGAAATTCTCCCGCTGCTCCTCCTGCCCGGCGCGACCGGAACGCGGTGCCGAAGGAGAGGTTTGGGTGGAAAGACCGTTGAGAAAGGTGGTGATTGCAAAGCAAGAGGTTGAGATGCGTTGAGATGCTGCAGTTATCACAATGGTTCATCAAACGTTCTTCTTGTGTACTTTCTATTTTATCGTCACATGTGTACATTGTGCATGATGCTTTGGGGGGGTCCCGAGAACAAACAAGGAGTTCTGATGTCTGGGAATAGCAAGTCTCTCATAAGCCCTCAATGGTCAATGGTTGAGCAAGGACTTGGATCTTGACAAACCCTCTTGAACTCCCAATTTCTGGTAGTGGGAATAGGAAAACCGTCTGTTTGTAGGGGACAGTGGTCATCCAAGGGCCCCATTGTCCACTTCCATGAGTATTTCAGGGACTGTAGTCCACTTCCATCTGACCCACCGCACATGCTCGTTGGTCCACCCTCAAGGACGAATTGAAACCACCCACGTCAAAAAACTGGCCACGGATCGGCACAGCGAAAGCACAGCGCGAGACTCGTTCGGGCGCTCCGTCTTCGCGTAGATCCACTCCCGCAGCGATGACACCTCGGCTGGGTTGGTGCAGCTGACTCTGGAGCCCCTGATGAGCTGCCCGCCTTTCTTCACAGTGACGACTGTGGAAAATGTTGTTTTTCTTCAACCTAAGGACTAAGGACTGTTAAACGCGGAACTTGCGACCGTCTCAAGGCTTGCTAAGAGAGGAGTGTTTTGCCACTCATGTCGATGATTTCTATGTGCTTCACCTCATCTCCACATGTCTCCAGCAGCCGGTTGTGCGAACTTCTTAGTCCCCCCTCCACCCGAGACCAACCCAACTTCACCCATTTGCCCCACCCAGGTGAACCAAAGATTGGCTGGTGGGGTGGACCACAGAATCCTAGAATTCGCTCATTTTACAGCATGTTCAATCATTGTCCTATCCCAAACACTCCATGTATGCCATATATGCCTACATGGGGGTGGTGTTGGGGATCAATGTAGGATACATGGAGTGTTTGGGTATAGCATCTCGAATCCAAACAAGATAAACAGGTTAAAGGGCATTTCCTATATCTAACATGAAGGCAGCCGAGTCGGAAAGAACCAACTCGATTTGGCTCATTTTCTCAACTTGGGTCACGAGCCTGCCCCACCCCTCCACAGCAAATGCCATACAATCTGTAGATATAAATAAATAAACATCCACGTCTCTCTCTCCCCCTCTCTCTCTCTCTCTTCCAGTGGATTTACGATGAAACTTTTCCCGGCTCAACCCACATAGCCGGGTGGCGCTCTTCTCCTGCTCCTTGAACTTCTCCGCCTGAGTGGCCGTGGTAAACTCCGGCAGCCGCCGCTCGGCGCTCTCCGCCACGTCCTGGCGCCGAAACTGGGGTTCGACCGGAGCACAGCCGCGGAGCCATGAGCTATAGTAGCTAACAACATGGGACTGGTATAGTCTTTGCCTGCCCAAACCCTCCATGGGACTGGCATATTTACCAATCAGTTGGGGTGGTTGACCTTCAATGTATGTACATATGCCATACATGGAGTGTCTTTACCTATACATTGGGCGAGGGTAGAACGGGGTAGATCATGTCAGTAGCAGTAGTTTCAAGAAGTAGATGGCAGTTTTGCGGAGATTCTGCCATCTACTTCTTGAAACCACTGTATACCAACATTGTGGTGGGGGGTCAGGGGTAGATGCAAGTGGTAAACTCCCTGGAACTAACATGGAAGTGGATAATGGATGATAATGGCCCCCCTCTACCAACGGGGGGGTTTTCCACTTCCATGTTAGTTCCGGTGAGAGTATATTAATATATATATATATAATATAGTAAATGTTAAATAAAGAATAAGTTGATTGAATTCCATTCTCATGGAGCAACTGGTGAGGACGTGGCTCTTCTCGAAGAGCTGCTTCAGATCCCGTCGTCGCACCAACGAGCGGTCCTCGCCCACCAGCTCTACGGCGCTCCATTGGAGGTCTTCGAGCTCAAAGGCACGTGCCTTCAAGGCCTCCGGCGCTACACGGTGCGTTGCTGACTGAGGCTACACGGTGGAATAGCACCACTTGTGGCGTCGTGGTCATCTATAGGGCGCACCAAACTTAGACAAAGGAGGTCCGTCAGGTCGTCATGTGTGGAAAAAACGGACCCCATCTTCGAGGACGTGGGCGTCCCAGCCGTCATCAGCCCCCCTGGTTGGCCGCATACCCTTGCCCGCCTCGACGGTGGCGCCATGGAAGGCACTCCGCCGCAGCTCACTGCCGTCCTTCCGCGCCTCCGGAACCTGAGGGGGGGCTTCGGCCACCGAACTCCCCAAGCCCCAGAGCTAGGGGATTGGACACACCTAGTCAGGTGATTTCCTGTGGTCTTGGGGAACGTATGGGGGGGAACATTTGCAGCCCGTGATCTCGCCCCCGCCTCAATAGGTGTGCGCCACCTACACGCCCGCCGAGGAACACTGCTGCCGATCATCACTACTGAACAATCACCTCATCTGGTCTGGTCTGATCGTGTCTTAATCAGACTGGTGCAACATGAGAGAATGATCCCCCCACGGTAGATTCCAGCCACCTCCAGCCCCTCATTCCTTCCGAGCTGCCGTCGGTCTTCGTGGCCCGCGGAGCCGCAGCTCTCGCAAGGTGCCATCCTCTCTCCTGAGAAGACGTGCAGGTGCGGAGAAGACCGGAGCCTGGTTCAGTCTCAGGGCCCCGTTTTGGGCATGAGGATGGGGCCTGGTTGGCCTGGTTACAGGTTTGGTCTTCCCTCTGAAATAGGCAAAGAGGTGAGAATTCGTTGTACCGAACTGTTAACAAGTAATGAGACAGAGCCAACCTATATAGTCCACTCCCATTCATGGGAATGCCAAATGCCAGAACCAAACGCGTTCGGGCCCTTGGCCCTTGGACCATGCGGCGATGGTGACATATGTTTTCGAGTCACACGATGCTGACTCCCTGGGACCCCCTTGAAAGCCACCGTCCAACCTGAAGAGGGAGAGCTCTGCACGGACCAAGGGGGTGCCCATCTCGTCGTTGATCACCTCGCATAGGCCAAGGCAAATGGAGGAGCACAATGGAACCGGGTCAAAGACGGAACGCTCCTGTGCTCCAAACTCACTCCTTTGACTAAACGCGTGGGAATACAAGGGTTGGCCCCTCTAGATGCAGCTATGAATGTGACTATATGTGCACATCCAAAAAAATGGGTGTTGGTGAAAAGCAGTCCTTCACCCTCTGAGCCTAATCCTCCAAAAGGTCATTGCTTCATGACTGCGGAATGTTTTTGCCTTTCTGCAGCAACTCCAAACCTGGTCTTTGCTACTGCGTTCGTGTCCATCGGTCTTTCCCCTGCTTACTGCTTCTCTCATTCAACTATCACCTCTTGGAAAACCTCTCGTCACCTCAGAAAGACCTCCTCGCCCTGCATTGGTCCTCCACTCACCGTGGTTTTCCTCCTTTCCTCCTTTCCTCCCCGACTGCGAAGCGGCTGAGAAGTCGGGTGGTGGCACGTCGTGCTGCCAAACCAGTTCCCCCAGCTGCCGCGCCATGACTTCCACCTCACGGAATCGGCCCGTCAGGTGCGAAGGGACCAAAATCGGCCCGTCCGGTGAGTCGAACCATAGGGTCAATGGTTTGGACTGGTTTTTGCATGGTATGGTCCCTATAGTCAATGGTTTTTGCATGGTTTCCCTAATGATTTTACTCTGCAAAACCAGATCAACCATTGGTCTTGGACTTCCTGGGTAGGTACATCTTTTTGGGACATGAACGACACCTGGTGCACCCTGGTGTCCCAAAAAGGCTGCCTTACAGCTTCAAGGAGTGGTGGATGTCCAAGCCCTTCCAAGCTGTTGCTTTCACCTGCCGTATGGCGCCAGTAGGATCCAACGGCCTAGGGTGCTGGAGCTGGGAACAGGGCCTCCTTGTGGGCCTTGGATGGAGTGCTCGTTTTGGCCGAGCAAAAAGCCCGCCTTCCACACTCAAGTGGATCCCACCTGCCTCTGCGGCCTCCTTCTCCTGGTTGGAGTTGTCCTTTTGCACCTTGGCGGAGCTAAGCTGACGTAAGCTCTGAACCACAAGGCCCTGCTGCTGTCGCTTCTTTCTGTGCTAATTATCTACTATATATTTAATTCACCCCAAGGCGTGCATCAGCAAAAACATCCCCACAAAGCGCAAGGTGATGTTAGCCTGACCGTATGGCACATGCAGCCCAACCCACCCATGACCTTGATGTTCCAAGGAAACTGAGGGACTGGTGGAGGGGCGGAGTGGAGATGGATGTCAAACAGACTGAGCCGTGGGCCACAGCCCCACCAGGAGGGAACCCATTTCGGGAAAAAATACGATAGAAAGACCGTTTCAGTTTCAGCCAAGAATTTAGTATTGTGGTGTGAGCGTCCCACCAGGTGGTGCTTCATTCTTGGCCAAAAAGAACCGCCCACGGACAAAGGATATAAATGATGTCACAGCCAGGCAAGCTAAAGATACTGGAAGCTGTGGTATTTTGTTTGCGTTTTCTTCGGTGGCCAAATGCTCATCAGCGTGGCAAACAATTCCGCACAGGCTTCCTGAGTAGGACACTCCCGAGGACCTCCTTGTGGCTCCAAGTGACATACTCAGGAGGCACCGAGGAGAAGATCCCAGCAGCGCTGCCACCCAAGACCTGAACGTGGTGACCGAGGCACTTCGGGCGCGCGGGCGCGCCCCGGGCGCCGCATACCGCGGATATCCGTGGATCGCGGCCCCAGGCACTTGCAGAAGTAAAGCTGCGTGTGGGTGCACTTGCGAACACCGAAGGCCTCGAAGAAACGGTCCTTTTCGGGAATTGCCCCTCACCCTGCACCCCTGCACCCCTGCCGCTGCTCCAGCCTGCGTGGCACGGAACTTCACCTTGGCCATTTCGGTGCTTGGATCAACGTCACTCAATCATTGCTCCAAGATACGTCGATCGGACACCAGGAATCAACTAGTGAACTAGTGCATCCCGTTTAGGTCCTACTGGTCTTGCGGCGGTAGAAGGCTCAGAAAACCCGTCTTTGGGAAGTAACCCCGCATGCCTCCTCCAGGGTCCAGGCTTTGCCCCCTGAAACAATCATGGAAGTGAAGTGACTTCCCCGGTTAGCAGAGTACAGTCTTCCTTTTGCGGTTGGTTATGTTCCACTAGGTTCCAAGTAATCAGGGTATCTACCAGGACCTTCCAAGAGGCGTCTATAAACAGCCTCTTAGAGTAAAGGGGTTTCCAATAAACCACCTGTTGGAAGGTCCTGGTATCTATCATCTCTCATTGCTTTTGGTGACTTGGGTCTCCTGACTTGCTGAACCTTCGATGATGGAAACGCCCGACCTTCACCAACAAAAATCGGACGTGCGTTCACAATGCGACGTGTTCACCGTGCGGTTTGGCCTTGAAATCTGGATGTTCAACTCAAAAAGGTCAGTGCTCAGACCATCATAGTCATGTTATCTCATGTTTCATCTACATTGCTGGAGGCTCACCTCATACATGTGGCATCATGTGGCTCAAAAAAGGTTAGGGACTTCCGGACTTCCGGATTCCCGTGAATTCGGGCCAAGAAACAGGTGAAAGCTCAGAACACACATCTTCAGAAAGCTCAGAACATCCCAATCCTTTCTAATCCTCTCTCAGCTTCAGAAAGCTCAGAACAAAAAGAAAAGCAAAGAATCCTCTCCAATCCTCTCTTAAACCCGATTCTCGCCCACCGTTCCGGTGCCTCCGGGCGCCCGCACCCAAGCGGAGCCCGGCGCTGGACCTCGGCCGCCCTGCCGGCCGCCCTCACGGCCTTCGACCTGATCCCCGTGCCGAGCTATCAGGAGACAGGTGGTGCTTTCTGGCCAGCTGCTTTCAGGTGTTTCCAGGTGTTTTCAGGCGGTTTCTCGCAAGTTTTTTCACGGTGTTCAATTGTCTTCAAAAGCATGTGTTGTTTCACTATATGTGTTCATGTGTTTTCATGTCTTTCTCGCCTGAGTTGTCGGCCATATCTGTTTGGTCAATATGTGTTTGGGGTGTCGGAATCTGAACATCGGCATCCGAACACGAACCAATAAACCGGCGCGAACCGATTTCCAACCTGTCTTTCGCAAGACCTCTCCCCTCGCAAGACCCCCAGCGCCGCCAAGAAACCACGAAACCCGGTCTCGAAATGTCTTGAACTTGAGCCACGGACTTGGACCCCACCAAACCATGCTGACACCGTTGTACTGGAACCGACCACACCCAGCAGGTGCATATTCAAACCTCCCAAAAACCCCCTGGAAGAAGGATCATAGACACCGAAACCAATTTTCCTGATTAAAATACACATCCAGGTGGAAAAAGCACTCGTCACACGCGGCTACCTGCCCTTCCACACCTCAGGAGGCATCACGCCAGCCGGCTCCGCCAAGGGCGAGCGAGCGCGCTCCTAAGGCGGTGCCGGTTCGGCGTGCTGCTCGGGTTCCCCCTTTGGAGCTTACGGCTTGAGTTCGAAGTCCTTAGATTTAGTCCATAGATTACGGGGGGGTGAAGGTTGAACTATAATCAAGAGTCCACATTGTATAGATTGAGAGGATGGTAGCAAAGCCACATAGGCCAGCTGAAGATTGACTGTAGTATTTCTGGTATCTTTACCAGCGATGAAATGCCACCAAGTGCGAAGATCAAGCACATCGTCGTCTAGAGTCTAGACACATGTCTGCAGTTGATGGCAGAAATTACGAACCGCCTCTAACCTCAGCCCCTCAAATCAGTTCTATACCAGGACCTTCCAACAGGTGGTTTTTTGGACACCCCTTTACTCTAACAGGCTGTTTATAGACACCTCTTGGAAGGTCCTGGTAGTGGGAATGCTCTTTCATGTTCTTAGAAGTCTTTCTTGAGCACTGGCAGCACTCCGAAGGCCCGATGCTGTTCATGGAAGAGCCCCCAAAAACCACATGTACCGTGCAACCACATGCAGGGGGGAACATCTGTGGTCCACAAGGATTCTTCTCCAAATCACCGAACATATCAAGTCCGCCAGGAGATTCGTACCATATGTCTGTCACCAATTCGGCCCTACCCCTCCATGCCCGACTCGGTGCCGCCGAGGTGCGCTGTCTGCCGCAAAGGGGTGGCACAGCCAGCCATCCAAGCGAGAAAAGGGGATGGAAGTGGTCCGGCGGTTCTTAGGCTTAAACAACTTGAGGCTAGCATAGGCTAGGATGGCTACATAGGTGAGTTTGTCTTCAGATGGGGGGACCCTTCAACCAATGTGTTCTCTCCTTAAGCTAACGGCTTCCGCCAAATCAGGCCATTCAACTTGCTCGAAAAGTCGATTTGTTTCAAGGGTGTCAACTCCAAGTAGGGGAGACACCAGCCCGCCAGGTGACCGGCCCAAATTCACTCCTCTGTCAAATACATGCGACCACGACTCAGGCTGTATCCTTGGGATTTCTTGCATTTTTTTTGATCGATCTGCTTTTATGCCCTGCGTTGGCGACCAATGGTGAGGCTTGAGCGGTGGTTTCGGACAGCCGGAATTGCACACATACTCAACCACTGTGAGTGGCAGACCGCACCCCCGCCTACAAAAACACTTTTCGCAATCGACATCGCAGTATACTAATAATAAACTGCACTCTAAAGCCTAAAGCCTAGACCCTCCATGTTCTCCAATCAAGAGATCTCTTCCACCAACTTGTGAAGGATGTCCTTCAAACCTGGACTAGTTCCACGCCGAGGAAGAGTAGAAAGGAACACAAACCTTCGCAAGGCAGGCCCGACCAGGCGGACCGATGTCTTCGCCCGGCAAGCTCAGCCCCCGCGTGGCACGGTCCTCGCCCGCGGCCGTGAGCGTGGAGAGGCTCGGCAGCGCGACGCCGTACCTCGAGGGGGGCGATTCGAGGGCTGAGCGGTCTCGAGTGGCCTAATTGTTGAGATATAGACGTGCACCAAGCGAGGCGCTCCCCAAAAGGTCCGCATGCGGAAAGGGGCTCAATCGGGGAGAGGTTATAGCACCACACGTGGGCGTTGGTGCGTGCAGAAGCTCAATTGAACGGCCTAAGGCTGATTTATGCTGATTGAGTGGCTGGCCTGTCGACGGGAGAACGTTCTGCAAACTTCTATAATGGATCATTCTCCAATTCATTGCAATTCCGTGATGATGCCTTGGCGGTCAATGCAATTTGTTGCGCAAAGTATTGGAAAGGCTTCTTTCAGCTTTGCGTCTTTAATCGTCTTTACATTGCGAATTGGCAAACCTTCGCCTCAGCCACACTTGTGGGCCTTGCCCGTGCTATACAGTGCTTGAGCGCGGTCAGCAGTGCCTCCAGATGATGTCCACCTGCAAGCTTGCGCCCTGCACTCAGCTCTCCGATGAGATCCGATGAGATCCGAAGCACCTGCGGCTGCCGCGCTTCCCGGATGTGCGGGACGCGCGGCCGCAGCGTTCGCAGCGTGACCGAACACGCGGTCGCCATGGTTCTCCTAATCAGGAAGAGACCTGGCGGCTGTACAAATCCGCAGGCTGTACAAAGCAAAGCGAAGATCTCAAAAAGTTCAAACCCTCTTAGGCCACCCTGGGGCCTGAGGAGCGTCACTTGGCGAGCCGCAAAAACAATACCAAGGACGGGCCGATGTAATTCGATGGCACTGACATGGAGGTCAATCTTAGAGAGTTTCCAGATTTCCCTGAGTAAAAAGGGACCTATAACAGGACCTTCCAAGCCCGGTGGTTTTTGGACACCCCTTAACCACTAAGAGGCTATGTATAGACACCTCTTGGAGGGTCCTGGTAGAGAAACGTTTCCAGTTTCTTAAGAGTTCACGTCATGTCTTCCCTTCACCTCTCCCAGACGTGCCGGTCGACTCGATGCCGGTGAGACCCGGTCTCACCCAGTTAGGCACAGCGGTGTCACGGCACGGCAAGTTGGAAGAGGGCGCCCTGGAGCTCCATCTCCTTGGGATCGGACGGGGGCCGGTGGATCAGACGGCTGCCTAGGCGGAGGAAGAGGACTGGTGTCCGTGGACCATGGACACCTCAGTGTTTTTGTTCCTTTCTCAGGTTCTCTGACCTGTTAGGACTGCTAGGAGGGTCCTGATACCCCAAAAAAGGCACCTCAAACATCATGAAGCACAGGACAGAAAAAGGAGAACTCTGCATTCTTTCGCCGATCCCAGGTGTCGCGTATGGCCTGCAAATCCTTGGCCAAGACCGCTGCGTCCGAGTGGACCAAGACGCAAAGCCCAATGAGGCTGAAGACATCGACGCTCTTGGTCAAGGCGCAGCCCGGTCGGAGATTTTCCTCAGGACAAGACAGCCAATTGGTTGTCATGGGATTTGCCATGAATTGCCGGGAAGAAAAATCCCCAGAAGGAAATTTATTTACCCCTAAGGAAAATGCAACATTTACCCCAAGCAAAATCAAGTTGTTGACATGGAGGAATCCGATGTTGTAAGTTTTCCCAGCACCGGAACCTATTCTACTTCCCAAGACGGCCTTATATATGCCATCATCCTCTTTAAGGGGGGTTGGGGCTTTCCAGCCCCTCTGGCGCTGGTCTTCCTCTTCGTGCCGCGCTTCTTCCAGAAAGACCACCGACTCGAGCTCCCGAACCCTCTGAAAGTGCGTCGCCTCCACGTGGCCCTCGTGGTAAGATACTAAGGTCGAGAGGTATCCAGAGGCGAGGAAGGGGCCAGGTACGTCTGGAAGGCGGTCAAAGGCCTGGCTGAAGCCCAAAACAAGGTGGAGGATAGGAAACATTGCTCCAACACAAACACACCAATCACAAACTTATGGCCGGGGCGTAGACAGGGCAGCAACATGTGTGAGCGTTCAAAAGTGCAGCACTCTTCCAGGAAGCAGATTTACTGAACTTGAACTGATACCTCGCAAGGGAAGGGCTTGGGGAACTGCCCTGGTCACTCCGCACAGCTCCCTAATGAAGAATCTGGATACTGCCGGGCTCCTGAAAAGCTTAGCTTCGCTATGCTCAGCTCCTTCCCTCCTGAATGACGACTTTTTAGGAGTGCAGGAGGAGGCCTGAATGTAGACATAGACGGTTGATGAATCGCCCACTTTGATTGCAAGGCCTCTCCTTGTGGAGGAGCTACTCGGAGTTTATATGATCAACATCTATCTGACTCTCTCTCTCTCTCTCTCTATCTGTGGCACGCGTGGGGGTGTTTCCAAACCCCGGAAGGTTCCGGAGGGCCCCCGGACGACCCGGTGTTCCGGCCTCTCCGTTGAGAAAGGCATCCACCGTGGCGTCCACCTGCGTGTATCCCGTCAACGCCCGTGCCAAGGGGATCCAAGCGCCCGCGGCCCCATTGACACGGCTGTTCAATTCGACCAGGCATGGCCCGGTGGCAGTCATCATCACCTGTCCAAGAAAGACGAGGTGAAATGCGAGGAAGATACGAGGAAGAGATGGAATACATGTTTGAGTGCGTGAGTGACAAATGCTGGGCGAACTGCATGAGCCTTCCAAGCAAATATTGAAATATTCCCATAAGTTTGAGCACGTGTTCTCTTGAATAGAGGTCTAGTACTAGGTCTAGTGGACCATAGTGGACCTGACCTGGGCAGTCATCTTAAGCGAATCTGGAAGGTCTACCTCGTCGATTGGAAGGGCCCTCTGCAAAGGAAGAACACGACACACCTATACTGGCGAAAACGAAGCGTTTGGACTCTGGACAGTTATTTTCTCCACCAAGCATTCATCAAATCCTGTGTCACTTTGTGAAACCCACCTCTTTGCAATGTTTCATCTCTCTTCCACCTCATCAACTCCACTTCTTCAGCCCCTCACCACTCTCCACCACTCTCCACGCGCACCCCGGTCTCTGGCCTCGGTATGGGTGGCACCATCGGTGATCCGCAAGGCATCCAAACAGCCGCGCGTGTAGCGGATGAGCTCTTGAGCCACCGGACTCTCGGCCGCCACGCACCGAAACCCGAAGCACACGAAGCCAGCGCCGTTGGCGGCGCGGCGGTCGTAGACGTAGACCATGGCCGTCTTGTGCACACCGTTGCGTGACACGTGATCCACGATGTACCTGGGAGGTGCGCGCAGAACTGCGGAGTTGGGTCACACAACGGCCAGGCTGATGTAAGAGCCAACGTCATGCAGCTCCATCTATATAATGCAAAAGATCAGAATATTACAGTCCGATCTGTTGGACCGTTGCCTTCGTTGCCTGGGCTCAAATGATCCATTCAGCAGAGTTGCTCCGTTCCTTGCAAATACTCTTGTAACAAGACTGCAGCTCCCTGTGCGCCAGCCTTGCGCTGAGAGGTTAGCAACAGGTGGAAATGGGCTTCAGCTTCCATTGGGGTCTGGCAGAGCTTCCTGGGATGTGCTCAAAGTCTTGGACAAATCGAGTGTGGCGACTTCTGACATAATCAGCAGTAAAACAACCATCGGAATGCTTCCTGTAAAAGCTTCCATGCAAGGTCATCTTAATTACCTTGCACTAGGTGACCACACTCCCCAAATCAAGGTGGTTCGGTGACATTTCAGTAGGATAGTAGGAGGATCCCATCTTCATTCATAGCAGGCCCCATACACCCGATCCTCCTCGCCGCATTGCCTCTCCTTTTTTCGCCCGGCGGCACTCCATCCGAACCGGCCGATTCCACGGGCTTCACGATGATGGGGAAGGGTTCCTGAGATCCACTCCGCTGCCGCCGGGGTGGACGTCCCAGAAACCGCCCGACCCGACGCCGAAGCAACTGCTCAGACATCCCCAGACACGACACGTGGCACGGGACCGCCAGTCCGGACTGCCCCACAAACGGCCAGGGGTGGTGCCAGCGGGGCCAATGTGGGCATATATGGCAGTCCCATGGAGTGTTTGGGTATGGTTTGAGGATGGAAATAAGACAATCAGAAAGCCTCCCCTTTCCCTCCCAAATGGGTAAACTCATGGTGGTTCGGTCCAGAACCCTGTTGTGAGGGTCAAAACAGGTCAAAACCCGATGTCCTTTCTGAGCCGGACTGGACGAGGCGAATAGGTGAAACCGGGTCCTTTCGACCCGGAAACCGGTCCCCCCAAGAGTTTGTTAAACGATGTTACCCTCCCTAGAACTAACATGGAAGTGGAAAACCACCTGTTTGTAGTGGAAAATGGTCTTCCAAGGGGCCATTCTCCAATATGCCTACATTGACCCCCAAAACCACCCCATATATGGCATACATGGAGTGTCTGAGATATAAAACGTGATCCACTGACTGGGTAGGCTTCTGGAAACAATAACCGCCAGCACATTCAGCAACCGTATGATGCAACAACGGCGGCAACAGTTCAACAGGCTATCATGATGCCGCAAGGATCCGCAAGGTCTATATCGAAAAATGTTCATCATGCATGCATGATCATTGATCCATATTGATTCATGCTTTGGGTATATCCCCATTCCCTGTAGCAGTGGATGATGCTGGTGGGTAACGTCTCAAGGCCTTCCTGCATTCCGTTGCACCAGATTTCCGGCACAGCACACCGTCACCCAGCCACCGAAACACGGGCGCTTCAGTGTCAAGCCTCTGTCTCTGTGAAGGCTTGGACCTCCTCCCAGGCCTTCCCGCACACCGAGCGCACCGATCTC
Organism: Durusdinium trenchii; assembly: GCA_963970005.1. Taxonomy (NCBI): domain Eukaryota; class Dinophyceae; order Suessiales; family Symbiodiniaceae; genus Durusdinium; species Durusdinium trenchii. Next base: position 907,966 of record CAXAMN010006557.1, on the reverse strand, counting down.
AAGCCATGCGCCTTCACCGCATCCTGCTGCACCTGCTTGTCGCCCCGATTCTCCAGGCCTCCCTGCAGGGCAATGGAATGTCCCCCTTCTTGTATTACAAGTTCGATCTGCATAAGTTTCTGAACTCATTGCAACAGGCCAGAAGTCTCACGGAGCTTCTCTCAAGTCGAACCTTGATGCTATTCCCCCGCAAGCCCATCTGCTCCGCCAACGCGTCGGCCACTTGAACGCCCGTCTCACCGCCACAGATCACCGCCGCCACCGGCGCGGGCGCGGCCACGGCACGCAGCGCGGCGGCCGTGAGGGTGAGGGTCGCTTCCTCGTCGATCTCGGCGAGGAAGTTTTCCTGGATGAGGCGGATGGTTTCAGTGGCTTGGAGAGGTCAAGGTGAGCAGTACACATCTACGCGCTGACTAGGATATTTTTAGTATATCCTACTATGGATAGGTATATTAATTACTATTTATAGAAATCGATTGGGACGGACTGTGTGTCTGTGAGGCCTTCCTTTCCTTTATGTCTGGCTTTCTTTGCAGTGTTGCCGTGGCTCCGGGACCCTGTCGCACAGCGAAAAATCTAAAACCCAAAGCATCCGACGCATGCACCGTCACCATGAGGACCCCTGCTGGCGCAAACTGTAGCCCTCCCTCGTTACGCTGAGCTGCTGGAAAGCCCTCAGCGGCCTCCGGCAAATGCTCGCGGTTCTCACCCACCTGACTGGTCCAGAGTGCGATGACCTCATAGCCTCGTTGGTGGATCACCGGTGCCAGCATGAGACCCGTGGAATAAGGGTCCACCAGCACCACTGACCTGGGACGCAGACCATGGCAGACGCTGCGTGATCAGGTCGAGCGCCGCTTTCGCGGCCGTGACATCGCGTTGCCGGTCTGCGGAGATTCGTGATGGGATGAGTTGGTGTGGCCAATGTGACCTTTTCCTTGGGGAAAACCATATTGCATTGACAAACGTAATACGTATTTCAAGAAACCATGCAAAATGAAAAAACTCCACAGTTTTTAACCCAGGAATGACCAAAAAAGGGCCTTTGGGCTGGAATTCCCAGGCTTAGAACCTGTGCTTCTTGGAATGAAGCCTTCTCACGAAGCTGGGTGCCTCTTGGATGCCTATCTCTCGCGCAGCATCGATGCTGCTGGGCCTCCACTCCCTAGAGGTCAACGACCTCGATCTGGTCTTGGGACCTGGTCTTGGGCAAGTTATGCTAGTATAAAATAGCCCGACTGAAGTCCAGTTCGACTATACTGTGACCGACTGAAGTAAAGGAAATGCCTAGACTCGGGTCACCTAGAGACCGTTCTTTTTATAGTCTTTGACTCTCAGGGATAATACAATATAAACTAGTATGTAAATCGGTGAGTCTCACCCAAAACCCCACAGGTCCTCCCAAGAGGTCAGGACACGGGCGGATGCATTGGCAGGCGTGGCAAGCGAACTGGCACGGGCAATCAGTGGGGCACTTGCACATGGCTGCTCAAGTGCGGTTGCCGGAAGGGTTTCGGTTTCAGGGTTTCGAGCAGCTCGCGACTGCCGCTGCGACAGCCAACGCGAGTCCGGACTCTTGGCGAAACGCCAAGAGCTCTTGCAGCTGGTTCCTGCCACAATGGCAGTGAGCTGCTCACGTGTTCCAAATGGGCGTGTTCCAAACGGGCACGGTCCGCGGTCGATCACCCAACCGAGGTCGGATGGGAAGCCCCAAGGGTCTCTGGACCGGTTCCCCCCGGCACATCCGGACCGAAGAGTGCTCCCAAGAGGACCGGTCGGTGAAGGATTTTCTTATCATAAAGCATTGCAGCAGTGATGGATTCTGTGGATTCCGTGTGTGGATTGCTCTAGAGCCCAGCTCCATCGATGGTTCTTAAAGCTCCATCGAGTTATATATCTCGATGTGGGTGGATGCACCTCCTCGCCGGATGCCTTCCCCCGAGGTCACATCTCCCAGCTGCTCACCGCGATCCAGCGGGAGCCACGTGTGGACTCGAGGAGTGGCAACGCCAGAGAGCCTCGGTCGCACGGAGAGGGCGCACGGAGGCGGTGCCTTGGGCTCCGCTGGATCCATGGTCCCCCTCTCCTCACTGGCAAAACCACTATGGTTTGAAGACTGTATAGACTGTTGATTCACAACGCCACCCAAGTGTAAAGAGGTTTTACAACCCAAATGGATGGTTTATTTATTATGGTTTATTTCATATGGCTTAATTAGGATTCATCAATCGCCCGCGTCAATGGTAGAGTTGTCCTGGAGATCGTCACTAAGCCGAAGGTGTGAAGCGTCCAAGATGACAGACGGGCGCTGTGAGTCAAACACGGCAAGCAATCTTTCTATCCACTGCTATATAGTGGAATCTACTCGGTCCTGTCAACTCATTGTGCGGAGTTGGTCCGCCCCTCTTGCCCAGATGCTTAGGAGGAAGGTTCCAAAGAGCCTCAGCCGCCGCTCCACCAAAGCTTCTCTGGCCACAGCACCGATCTGGGTTAGGGCTCCAACCCTCAATTTGGCTAAACTCCTATGCCTATACCCTAGGCTTCCCACCACCATTAATTTAATAGGCTTTACTAGGTCAACCATTGTTTTAATGGTCTTGGAAGCCCAGTGCAGTAGTGACTGGCCACACTGGCGTGGGCGCTTGGAAGCTTCAGCTCTCCGCCCCTGGCCTGACATTCAATCATGTTCAATCTTTGTTCAAGGAGTCCGGTTTTCCGAACATGTTTTCGATTGGAGAATTTGAAGAGACCCATCGTGCACCAAAGGTCTTGGGACAGGGTCGCAGGGTCGCAGGCTCGTTTTGCCTCACTGGGCGATCTTCCTGGGCGACCTAAAATCACCACTTTGCACCATGAACGGCGGGCTGCAAGACACTATAGGTCACTAGGTGGCACTATTGTTGGCTTGCCTTTCAGTGGCAGCATCCTGCAGTATGTATGGATTGGCATTCACATCACAAGAAACATGACGCCGCACGAACATCTTGATCTGCATGACAGGGAAAAGCTGCTCTTGCACCTCTTTCGGAAGAAGCTGCAGCATATCCAAAGTTTTGGGGCTGCAGGTCCTGTTTCACAGCTATGTCTGAACATGTCTGAACAGCACGCATACAACGCGTAAAGAACTGCGTGCAGGGCGCTTTGCACGCCACGCCGGCCCTGTCCCATGCCACCAAGAAGCACGTTCGCAGCAAAGGTCTCCTGGAACTGTGTCCAAAGCGAGATGGACCAGCAAAACACTGCTGCAGCAGCCGAGAAATGGATTCACCTCCCTCACTCCACCTACTCTCTTTCAGCTTTCCAATGCTTTCCATGCACCTGATGTAAAGTGATGTAAACTTTTGCCGTTAATATGTGTGTGTGTGTGCCTCATATCCGCCCAAACGAATCGGCAATCCTCCCATCATCGGTGGGTCACTCCGCACCGCGCCTTCCGTGCGCCTTCCGTCGGCGCCGCCGTCCGCGCCTTTCCGACGCGTCGGCCGACCTCTCCTCGACCATCTCCTCGGTGATGCAGCGTTCCGCCCGGAAGCGCTTCTCGCCCAGGATCAGCCCGTCGAGACCTCCGCGGTGGAGCGGAGCAGAGCGGAGCGCCCACGGTGCCGGGTGGTTCGACGGTGGGCCACCGAAGCACGGTCTGGCACGTCATGGAAACTCGGAAGAACGTCACCCAAAACGACAGTCATGCGGCACGGAATCACGGTTAACACGACAGTTGGTCAGCCTTAACGGAAAGCCCCGCGAACAGAAAAGACATCGCAAATAATAAGTATATAAGAGAAGTGATGCTTGTATACTTCTTTTAACTTTGTGCTATTGGCTCTTCGGCTATTGGTGCCATTGGTGCTTTTTAAGTATGAAGGCTTTTAAGACTTCAGAATCATAAATTCTCGGTCGTTTCTTCTTGAACTTTGTGTTCGACCCCCTTGAACTGTCCGGATCCAGATTTGGAGCACCAAGAGACGTTCCGACTGAGCGACAAACTCGTCCCTGGCGGAGAAGGACGGTCGAAACGGCAGCGATACGGGATGCTGGTGTGTACAAGTGGAATACCTGGAGACTCAGTAAGAGAATGGGTGACCTGGTTTTGCAATCGATCAATTCTTAGTAAAACAACTTCAAAAAACAATTGTCCATTTGGGATTCAGACCATTACAACAGTGGCTGTTGGAATGCCAGGGTCGAGTTCTGTACTAGTAAGTAGCCTGCGCTTCCACGACCAACATGAGGTGCCGGCATTGCACACTCCCAACACTGAAATTCACAATGCATCCCTTAGAAGCGCGTCTTGAACAAAGAGAACCCTGGAGAACCCCAAAAAATCGATACATTATCACATTCACACTTTCAGATTTGACTACGGTCCTATGTTATCCATTCTTATCCATTCTTACAAGGTGTTCTTCACAGGCGTCGTCTTTCAACCTGTCTGAGCAAATTGCGCCTTTTCTCTCAAAATCTCAACATGGCGCTCTCTCTCTCTCTCTCTCTCTCTCTGCCCTCTCCACATAGGCTAAAAATGGCTAAAGCAAGCTACAGGCCTAGTCTGCCACTCATGCCTCGAGTCTATATAGGTGAAATCAAATGAAACCAAACACCAGAATGAGAGCAGAACTCAGCTGTTTGATCGGTTTGGCGAAGTCCAAGGATCCTACCATATGCATCCACATCCCACCTCTTCCCTTTCCAGAAGCCCCCTGAGGACAGCACCAGCAACGCCGCACGTCCGCATCCAAAGCAAGATCACCCTGCAGCAGGTGCAGCGCCTCTGCATCCTCAGCTGGGCTCTGGTGGCTAGGATCTTGTGGTGGATGTTTTTGCACTAGATTTTTTGAAGTCCAAGGCCAAGGCTTTAGCTGTGGGTGTTGTCAAAGAATCTGGGTGGGGTTCCTTTCACCAGGAGTGCCTTGGTGCATGTGAGTAGGGCATAAAAGGTCCTTTTCTATGTGTGGTCCTGTTTGCAAGAGCTGCCCCCCAAAAAATGAACAGCGGAATGGATGCCGGTACTTTTTGCAAAGCAGGGCATATCTTATCTGACATACCTGTTTGGAGAGAGCCCTGCACTGAACTTCTTTAATAAATGCCCCTTCTCCTAGCTTCAGCACCATCACAGTCAACGCGTTGAGAAGAGTTTCGTGCCATAGTTTGCCATCTTCATCAATCTTCCCACCTTCCAGCTGGTACCCCCATCCATGTTTCAGGGAGATGGGAGCAGTCCTTTCACGTCTGTCGTCGGAGCCCGCTGAAGCGTCCCACCGAGCCCTGAGGCCAGGCGCCTCGCCCGCCTTGAAGAAGAGTGTTTTCTGCACCTCGTGCAGGTCCGTCTCACTCTGGCACACCTCGGTTCCAACGAGTCTCCGGCGCCACGCCATGGTGGTGTTCGACACGGACCACATCGAACACCACATCGGCGCGACGATCCACATATGTCTGGCCCCGAAAGGACAGGGTCGATCTCTGGCATCGAAGCCCAAGGACGGAGTGCTTGGCAAACTGCGCCAGGACCCACAAGCAAAAACCCACAAGGCTTCACCTTCAGGCTCCCAGGGGCCATTCATAGATCCAAACCCTTACCCTCTTAGACACACCTTAGGTGGCGGTCCTGGTAATTAGGCGGTCATATGAACCATCTACCAGGGCTTAGGGTTCCAGGTTTTGACGCACAGCCATATGACTCTCGTTCTTTGTCATGGTGCCCTCGAGCTCTACAGATTTGGCTTGGTCATGCGCAGAAGGGGAAACATGGCCAAGCCTTAGCGGTTTAGGGACTTGACCTAGGCCAGAAACACAAATATATGGAAGACACATGGTGACAAATGGAAGACAAGGAGTAGAGTCTGACAGCCAAATCACGCACCGAAGTAGAATTCAAGCAGATCCCATCACCAGGATCGCCCGCCCAATAAGAATTCCAAGTGGCCATCCAAACCCGCGCGCCGCACTCCAAGAGAAAGCGCGCCACCTCACGCATCACGACATCTGTGCCTAGGTGTCAATGTCGATTGAAGGCCACTTCCGGAACGCATATGAACGCATTTCGTTTTGAGAGTGACGGTGGCAAGCAATGCCAGGGTAGAGTGAAGGCGATCAGAAGAACAACCTCGAGATGATTGAGCACCTATAAAGCTGCTCAGGCCCACCCAGAATTTGATCAAGTATCAAGGACATTGACACAATTTAGGCTTGCCCTTCGTTGTGGCCCTACATCACCGAAGCCCGTTCCTTCAACTACTGCGGGCCGCGGCTTCCCTGGCTCAAAACCCCAAAAAAACAACTGTTCCGTCTCCGGGCCTGTGATGAAATAGGCTCGCCCGGCGAGGCGCGGTTTGAAGGTCCTGGTGTCTCGGCGTGCTGCGTGGAGTCACGTGGCGAGCCATGTGCAGACGTCCAAACAGTGGGACAGGGGTGAAGAACTCTCGAAGTCCCAACGTGCTCTTCTGGTGTTGGAACATGGCATTTTGCATCCAAAACTGGGGATGTAGTGACAAAGTGTGCCTACATCAGCTGTTCCAATCGAAAGGCCGTTCGAAGCGGAAGGTCAACTTTTGAGGGCTTACGGTGGAATCTCTTTGCACCCTCCTTTCTCAGGTTAGTTGTGTAGACCGTAGGCATGACTGCAGACTGTAGAAGATGTCTCAAGCATTCCAGCCCGCTAATGATACACTAAGCTATTAAACCTTGTTGGCATCACTCGCATCACCAAGGCCCTTAGAGACATGCATTTTGACTACGTTACATGTTGTCCACCCTGTGTTCGCTCTCCCCCACCGGTCTGGGTTCACCCTACCCGAAAACCTGACCTTCTTGGAGCTTCTGAGGAATGATTACTATATACTTTGGATCTATATCCTAGTACCAATAACGGTGGATGATGATGGTTGTTGGTAAAAGCCCTTCTCAACAACAGTGATAATTGACCATTGTTTACTCACTGTTGCAGGTGATGGGACAAATATTTTTAAAAAATAATATATATATATATATTGTGACTATCAAGAACCCCAATCTCCATAGCTCCCCAGATCTTCCCAGCCTTTCCCAAGCGATGTGCCGGGAGTCGACCCATCGCTTCCCGCCCCGACCTCCCACGCGCGGAGATCCGCCGGTCCGGATGAGGTAGTCCGGCGAGCGCGTCTCCGCCTGATGTCGCTCCAGGCCCTCGAGCGTGAAGTGCTGCCTGAGCGACACCAACGAGGCTGGACGAGGCTGGAGGCCTCTTTGGGGTTCCGGTTTTTGAGACCTTCAGAGCTGCCTGCCGGCGGGTCTGGCCGGTAGGCTTCAAACAGGAGGAGCTCCAGCCCTAGAATTGCCCCCATTCTGAAGGGAAGAAGTTCAAAGGGACGGTGGAACAGGCTGAGAAGGCTGGGGCAAAGGGGAAGGATGACGATCTTCGCCCATGGGGCGAAGAAGACATGGTCGGACATGGAAACATCTGTCTGAGCAAGCGAGCTGGAGCGATCAGTGAAGATCTAAGTTGGGAGAAAACTTCAAGGTTGATCCTGCTCGGAGGTATCCTGTTGGTGCACATGCCATACAAGAAACCTAAGTGACACTTTGTGGATGTTGTCTCAGAATGTCTTGAATATCCAATGGGTCAAGCAAGTTTGGCTGGAGAAGTTGGCGCAAGTGGGTCCAAAGTGTTCCGCTAGTTATTGGCCTAGCCACTTGAATGACCTCTCCATTTCGCTCAAGTGCTACCCTGCTACCCGAAAGCTACTCCATATCCATGGATGTGATGTTACCAAATCTGGCCACTCAGTATACGGGGCATCAAAGGCTTGAAAAACTGCCGAGACTGGTGATGGGGCCACTCTCCACGACCTACGATGTCCAACAAACCCCCAGCCGCCTCCCATAGAGGTACGGCTGCGCCAAGGCTGCGAAGCTCGCGAAGCTCATCGGCGAGCTTCAGCTCGTCGAGAAGAAGGCGCCGAGCCGGAGGCGGTGTGGAGGGGGGGGTGTCTGTCCTGCAAAGAAGACTCTTTTGCAAGGCCTAAGGAGATGGGGGACTCCTGATGCAATCACCTACAGTGTCGCTAGCAACGCAATTAATTAGAAGAGTGGTGGTGCCCACCTTGCATGTTTCAAAGTCACAAATGGAACGATTTCAAATGAATTCACTGGATGTGTCCATATATATTCCTTCAGGGGTGAATGCCCTTGGGACCTCAGAGGGCAGTTGATCAAACAACATTCAAAGCGAGCTCCACCAATCCCATCTATCGATCCTTAAGTGTTCATTAAAGTTGTTGATCAGAGTGCTTCGTGTACTTGAGCCCCTGCAAACCACCATCACCCACATCACTCATGCAGGTGGCTCCCTGCTTGGCATCACACCCCTCAAGAGCCACTACCGGAAGGAAGCCACTGCTTTGCAAGAGGAGGGAAGAAGGGCAAATGTTTATATGCTGTGGTGTTGGGAGTCAGCATCGGTTTGGAAGATGGAAGACAGGCAGGGGATCGCGAAATGTACAGTGGATTGAGAGTAGATGGCACAATAACCAAAAGGTGGTTTATATGGATCCCCATCTAAAAGACATCTTGGGGTTTGTGCCATCTACTCTGAAACCACTGTATGATTTGTAGTCTTCCAGTGTGCGGATGCGGGATTCAATCATAGACACGTTGGTTTGGAATGCCAGCACTACCTGTGAGATCAGTACAGCATGCAATCAACATGTATATGCTATGACAATGAACAGCAGGATAACATGCATGCGGCATACTGGCCTACAATTCTTGTAGCAACGTGTTATATGTACACCAGCAGGGCAACATATACCAACTTAACACGCTAGATCACGTTATGAAGCTTCTAAGCACCCCCATAATTACTGGCATCATGCGTCCCCACTGCCGCGGGCTGGGGGCTGGTAACTCTGTCAGGGCAGATACCTCAAGACTTGCTGGCACCCGTCGTGAGCGATTGGCCGCGCAGATTTTGGATCCCGGCTCGGCAACGGCAAGGCTACCGCGATGGCAGCCCCGAACTAAGCCCGAGCGGCGGATGTGCGAGAAGCGGACCCGGCCCCCATCGAAGCTCTGTTGTCGACCAGTTGGGTTCTCAGTTTTGACCAATTTCCACCAGAAGCCCTGTAGAAGCCTTTGGATTAGTTCCGGCTGGAGGTGGTTCTGAGCTGTGAGCCAGCGATGCAATGTGCACAGTGAACATCAAAGGCTTGTGCAAATGATGGCGCCATGGCCATGACGGGGTAGGGAGACAAATGGGGCCTCACCAACCTCGGAACACCACTGAAGAGTAAAGGAGAATTAAACGGAAACTAGGACTGGACTACCACCCCGCAAAGATTTGTCTGGAATTGGTTTCCAAAACGTCGTGGTGGGGGTTCCAGGTCTCAACAAACCCTAGAATCCGATTTTCAAGGTTTCTCAGTGCAGATGGGGGCCAGGCCATTCGTGCATATACACAGATCTTTAAAATGGGCTGACAGAGCCGCCACTTCAGCCAGACTTGAAGATCTTGGCTGATTCTACCTGGGCGCAGGCCCAAGACGCGTGGACTTTGTTGCACTCTGCCCAGGAGCATTGAGTGGTTCCTCTAGCGGACATGGGAACAGGTTGAACACCCTCTGGAATCCACATACACTCCCCGAAACAATGATCAGCACCACCCAAAAAATCAAAGACTGGCCGAGAGTTGTGCCAAATGCCGCACAAAAATATCGTCGTTGCCTTCCTGTGTTGTGAGCTGTACAGCTCTCATCAGCTATCAACGTCATGAGCCATGACGAAACCAAAAAATCCGTGTCCATCGCTGCTTCGGGGCTGTAAACTGGTTAAACCATGAAAGGGATCCAAGACGACTGTCCTCTCAGGCTCAATTCGTCGGAAGGTGCCTAGAAAACCAGGTGCGAAGGTGCTGCGAAGAAGTGAAGAAGCCGAGGACTCCCTCCCATGGCTTCCTTGAGTCTGCTGCCTCTAAGTTCCTGATGGTCCTTCCACCGTGTATGTTGCATGGCATGGGGGGTTCCATGTGGCTTCCCAATGGCTTGTCCATGTGTCGCCTCCGACTCACTCACATGGTTACGTGGGATGGCTCCCGCAAGGATGACTCTTCTCCTCTCCCAAACAGGTGGTGAACTCCATGGAACCGGTGTTCGTGGGCCCATCGTTCGATACCCAGTCCCACGACACATGGGACTGCCAGTCCGGACTGCCGCCCTCGGCCGTTCCCCTTCGCTCCGAGTTCGGCCGTTCCACGGCCGCCCGACCGTAGACGGGCCCGGACTCGGCATTCTCACAGCCTCGCATCGCTGGGGGCGCCAGGTGGATGTCATGTGATGTGATCTTGCCATGGAAAATTCGGTCACCCAACTCGCCGCACCTCTCCCTGCCAAAATGGAAGGAAGTGGAGTTCACCCGTTTGGCCAAAAAAGGCTCTTCATGGGTCCTTTCGGTGCCATCCAATTCCAGTTCCGGGGAGTGTACACGCCAGACCACCCTCGAAACAACGCCGACGGACTCCAAAAACGGAGTCGTTTTGTTAGAACAAGAAGCTACTAGTAGCTATTTGCTACTAGTAGTAATGGCCGCCGACCTAGTAGCGATGGCCTCCACCCAGTAGCGTCCTTACTAATAGTTGGAGGGACCACTGGTTTCCAGGATCCATCATGATGTGCAAAAGGTACTCACCACTTCCATGGCCGGGAGAGTTACATAGATGCTTCTGGCTCGCACCTGCAACAATTGGTCACAACTTACAACTCTTGCCAGAAATTCACACATATTCACACCAAACATGAACACGCGCAGCTTCCAAGGAAACCTGAAGATGTTGAAGGATGGTTTGGAACCAAACCTGTGGGATTTAAAAAAAAAGCGCGAGCAATTCAACAACCCAATCCAATCCAACAATCCAGTCCAATTCTTCGCTTGTACCGATCCACACTCCCAACATGCTTTTCGACGTCGGACTCTGCAGGTGCATTCCCCGCCCGCCGCAGCGGCGCGATGCGGAAGGAATCCCACAGAAATCGCCTCTGGAGTTCCTCCTTCAAGCTGGCCAAGAGATTTTGCAGCGTCTGCCGATGAGCGGCCTCCGCCTGCATCGGCAAATCAAGTAAGATCAAGTCAGACGCCATCTTGGTGCCGGAGAGGCTCGATCGAAGTCCTGTTTTTGGCAACAAGACCCACATCCTGACAGTTCCCAACCAAACAAAGAATGCATCTGCCCAAAACAAAACTACTTGCAAGAAGGAGAGGAGTGAGAGGCCCCAGTTAAATGATGTCCCTAATTCGACCATGGATGACACCCCGAATGCCCTTTGAGCTTGGAAAATTTGACTATGTGCGAGAAAAGGCAAGGTTCTTAACTTCTCCCTGGGTTGAAATAAGGGCATAGTCGTCCTCTAGTCTATCGACTGAGATGAAGGACACAACCTACGGACCTACAGTACTATAGGATGACATAGGACATCATAAGATTGGCGGAAACTCTTGGAAACATCGAATGACGGGGAGTTTCGTTGCAGCCTCGGCCTCGATCCAGGCCTCGGTTGAGCAAGCGCTTGCGCAACCGGTGACACGGTGACAATCCCTTTGAGGGTTGCTGGAAGCTTCCTGACAAATGAGTTCAATTGAACACTCCCAAAAAAAACGCAGGGTTTATTCTTGGAGGTGTCTTTCCCTTCAAGATCTTCAAGGTTGTTCTTGCTTTTTTTGCTGGTTGGCCTGGGTAGTGGTGCTATCTGCCTGGCTAATTATATGCTTTTTGTGATTCTAAGAAGCACATAGCATCAGACCCCACATATCCCCTCCTCAACGACTGCACACCCACATGGACGCGGCTTTTTCGCGGGCTCCTCAGAAACGGCCCAGCCAGGCGCCACCCGAAAGAATACGATGGCAACATATGGAGCAATGCCAAACAAAAACACACACAATCAATGGCAACATATTGAATACATTGATCAAACACTAATATACGACATTGTCATTATATATATTGATCATATACTACATATTAAATTCAACATTCGTGTTCTAACAAGCGCTTGAATACAATTGATGGACATACAGTATATATGTGCACATAAAAATAGTCTACATAAGCCCACTAAAAACCTCACTAATACATACTAATACAAGACTATACAAAAATCCGTACGAATCCCATCACCGGTTTCTCGGCAGCACAGTACGGCCATCTCTTCACCGAAAGCCGGTACCGGCACCCACCCTCTGCGCACGAGCTCAGCTTCCACACTTGGATGGTCGCCTTGGCTTCATCGGGAGCCAGGGTGGGGCGCGGCTGGGCCGGGGGCTCTGTGGTCGTCCCAGATGTGGAAGGTGTAATGCGGTCTGTTGGGTGTGGTGGATGATTGAAAGCCTGATGTGGCATGTTTCACAAGAAGGACATCCGGTCTGGGTGCTTTCCTTCTCAAATTCACTCATGCAGGCCCAACCCTCACAACGTCACAACGTCAATTGGATCACCTGCACAACCCTCGCGCACATTTGCCTCCCCCAACTTGTAAGCAGCACAAAAGCCGTTGAGCCAACGAATCAGCTGAAAACCGGGAGCCCGCCCGAATCCTTTTGTTCGTGAGAACATGTGAGGACCTCCAACACTTCCAACCGCCACCCTCAACATCGTCATACCTGGAGCCGCACTTCAATCTCCTCCGCCTGAAGCTTGAAATGAAGCCTCATCGGCCCGGGCACATTTCGAAAAACCGGAACCCATTCGTCGTCCTCATCCGTCGTCGTTCTCATCATCCTCCGTGGCCCTTGCCAAAATGCACCGTGCCTCCCAAAGGTCTGACTAAGTCTACATCCTGTCAAAAACCATATTCTTTTGCTGGCCATATGCGAAAACCATATTGGCATACAGCTCTCTTGTCCCACTGCACTTCCAGGTAATTACTAGGCGACAATGAGACATGCACATGGGTCAGCGCGTGCAAGCCAACAACTTGAAAGAGTGGAATGCATGCTTCTGCCATGGCCCCTTGTAATGGCTCTGGTGGGGCCGACCCTCTAGGCAGGCAACCCTCTACTTTACAAAAAACAACATCATCCGCAACCAATGTTCCCATGACTCCCACTACCAGGATCCTCTCGTGCATAGATGTGCCTAGTGCCTTGGGCCACACACTGCCATCATGATCCTCCCAGGTTCCCTGTGGAGGGCAACCTGCTTATTGTAGTGGGGCACCAAACCCCAAAAATGTCAATGGTCAAAGGATGTTAAATATCCACTGACTGGGTAAACACCCCTTCGCCAATGGTTCATCTCCATGAAGCTTGATGGCCTCCGTGAACTCCTGACGAAACCAAGGGGCGCTACACTCAAACAATAGAGAGAGGGTGGGACCGTTTAGCAAGGGATGCACTGGTTGGGGGAATGCACAAATCTTCCGGAGAAGCCACTCTGCATCCCATAGTGAAATGTGTTCCTATCTTGTTACTATACATGAATGTCCGGCAAGCAGTATTTTAATGTATTTTGCAGTAGCCATCCTTCATGTGCATCGATGGTTCCAGAAAAGGGTGGAGCGCTCTTCTGGGAGAAAGTATACCAACATGAAGAGGAACAAGGGATCGTGCACAGTACTGTAGAGGAAAAAAACATTCTTCGAGTTCATCCGTGCCACAGGCCATGGTCCATCACTGCTGCAAACGACCCGAAAAAGATCCCTACATGCCTTTACTCAAATCTTCAGAACTTTCTTGCATGATTCCTACCATGTGGGCTCTTCAGCTTCATACACTTGTCTCCCATTTGGATTGTCAACTCTCTTCGTGTGAGGTCTTTTGATGGAATTTCGTCTACATGACCCCCCTAATTCCTTTTCAGACCGCTCCATCGCGCCGCTTTCTTTCCGCTTTCCCCATCGCCGTCCCCGCGCCCGTCCTTCTTGGGGTTCTTGAGCACATCGATCATCGCCCATCTGGGCGGAGATTCGACCCGCGGAGGCGGGGGTACGCGGAAAAAGAGGGTGGAGATCAGCAGCAGCAGCAGCAGCAGGTCTTCAATTCGAAGGACATCCGTGAAGATATGTCAGGATGATCTACAGTAATTACATGGTTTTGCAGTATCGGACAGGTGCTCGTGCTTCTTCCTGTCGGAGGCCTTGGGGGTGGCTCACCGAGCGGCTCACCAAGCAGGAATGGAGCAAGGGCACCGACTGTGAGCGCCAACAAGCGGAGTGACTGGAAGCCCCCGGCCCCCGGCCACCTTAAATCATATATATCCATTAATATCCTATCTCAACCTGTACAGTGAAGAATCCTATGTATAATTCCATATATATATATATAACCTACAATAACCTATTTAATACGGTTGAACTTGTCCGGTGAAACATGGAATCAAAGAAGTCCCAGGAAGTCTGGAGCGGATTCAGACCTCAGGTCTTCCCATGGTCTCATCATCGGGGGCCCCGGACATGTTGGCTGGAGCCACTTCCAGGATCGAGTCCATGATCCATTCTCAAATTCCACGGGCTCTTCTCTGGCAAGCTACCCCATGGTGAATACAAAAAAGGCACACGCCCTCGCCTGGCTGCCAAAACGGCCCCGGGCGACCGTCGCCCCCCCCCACACACCACGACCAGTCGCCCCCAGAAACCCGCCGCGCGACGTGCGACGGGCAGGTGCCTGATGCAATTCTCCTTCACCGACCGGTTGTACTCCCGGCTCCGCCGCTCGCCCGGCTCAGTGCCGATCTCCCGCTCGAAGCCTGACGGACGCACGAAGCGAGCGAGCGGAGCGCGCTAAACGGGGCAGAGCGGATGTGGAGGGAGCGTGAGTGTGACACACCGCTCGCGGTGACACCACATGAAACTGAGTGTTGAGGAATGCTTTTCCCTGTTGAGGCCTTCCACCAACCTGTAGGACTCTTGTTTTGGGAGTGATCTCCAAAGGTCTCATTCTCGGAAAGGGGCAGCTAGCTGAGAAAGGAAACACACTGCCCATTGATGTCCATTGTCCCGTCAGCATCAAGCCAAGATCAGCCAAGCTATTGCTCTCCACCATCTCACTTTGCCCCACGCACCCCGACCCCCATCGTCGTTCCGCTCCGATCCATCCTGGCTCATTGAAGTAGGGCTGCGACACCAGGATCAACCTCGGAGCCAAGGTCGACGGAGACGACATGATCAGAGACGCTTGGAGGCCCCAAACTCCACCCTGCCCCGCTTGTAAACACCAGTTGCAGTCTCGACGCATCGTTCATCACAGGTCCATATCGGGTATTGATTGTAGTATCGTGACTGGTAGGTCCATCTATTGTAATTGTACTGGTACGTCCCCTATGGCCCCCTTCAGCAAAGCTACAATCACCGTCAAGTGTGGACCCCGCCCCAATGGATCACCGCCTCTCGCCTCTCGCGTCCGTTCGACGCGCTGCGTCCAGAAGCGCACCCTCCCCCGGGTTCGTCGGGGGCTCCACGACCCGTCCTCCGTCGTCCTCCGTCGTCCGCCGTGAACTCTTCCGCCCAGCCACGACTGGATGGAGATCAAGACCTGCACAGCTCGGGAGGTCTGCGAATCCCATTGCTCAGCCGTCTCGCCTGGCCGTGGCGGCCGTGTGAACGCCGCGCGCGGACGTGACGTGACTTCGGGTCCCCAGTCGACCAACAAGCTGGGGTGTCAAGGTTCTGAAGGCAACCCAAGATGAGACATATTCAATGAAATATGACCTGATACCCAAATTCCGATGCTGATCATGGTACTACATCTGACTCATCTCTGCAGTCTCGGCTCATCGCATCGACCTGTGATGACCTGTGCATGAAGAAAATCATGACCTCATCGACCTGTGCCTGTCAGGTTCAGAAACCGGTGCCCTGTTTCTCATCCGATCTGCCACACCCACCAGTGGGTGATCGACCAATCTGACGCCATCCGATACACCATCCGATGGGGGGTCGTTTTTGCTTCGACGGAGCGAATTGGAAGGAACTTGAACAGCCTTCGCATGCCGGCACTGCACTGCTGATGTTTGAGCATGTGTATGTTCTGTATGTTCTGTATGTTGAGTTCTTTCTCTTTCCTTGTAAATCTGTCATGTAATGTCATGTATATTAAACTGTTGCAGGACAAAAGCCTTGACTAAACAACCACTTGACCGACCTGAAGACCAAAGCATCGCCCGTTTGCCTTGCTTCACTCGGCGTACCAAACCCGCGGGCACGTTCGCTTCGAACTTCGTTCCACGGCTCGCTTTCCGCCCCGGAACTCGGAACGGTGGTGGAACTCCGTGCCTTGCCAGGTGCCCAGGAGTGACAGGCAAACCTTGCCGTTGCTGTAGAGGTTGGGATTGAAGCACACCGTATCTCGCCCTGGAGCAGCAGGCGCGAGCCCAGACGGTTGGTGCGGCTCCAGGCGCGAGCGAAGACCGGTTTGATGGCGCCAAGGGCACGACCGGTCGTGTGCATGTGACAAACTGGGTTTTGGGGCAGTGGGGGGGCCATTCAGAACTATTCCGAAATATTCAGAAGCCTTCCGAAGGTTGCTGCGAAGCCACGGAAGAAGGTCAACCAAGCATTCCAATGACCAGCCATGACCAGCTTATGAAACAGCAAGACCGCGCACCAACAAAAGAAAACGCACCATTCAGCATGCCTTTCATTTAACAAAGTCACCCCATGCCAAGGTCACCCTCCACAGCCCACCCTCCCGCCGCCTTTTTGCTCACATCACGTGAGGTCGTAAAACGTCCGTTAAACCAGTCCGGTGAGCTTCTCACAAGGCGTCAAGTACCCCGGGGACCGCCAGCTCGCTCGGCCCCCCCCGGCTGACTTCGCCAGCGGAGCGAGGCTCTCGAGCGAAGCGCGAGCCACCCGGGTTTGGGCGGGACTTTGCCGGCACCGACATCGCTAGTTGTCAGGGTTTGTTGGACCACACCCGTTCACAGCCGTTGACTCATCAGTGCATCACTTGAGTGGCAGGCACAAAAAATAACAAACAAGACTTCTGAGCCTGGCCAAAGCCCTTGGGACTAGTGATCGTGTGCATGAAGAATGGATTGACAATGACAACGTGTCTCATTGGCATTTTGAGCTCCCCATCCACCAACAGTAGGAGGGGGGGTCCCTATCCCAACCCGCTTCTTTGCGAGCGTCCGATTGGACGTGACTCAGCATTCTAAACCATCGGCCAGTTGGCTGGCCCACGGCCTCCACTGCAGACAATTCTTCTCTCACCAAATAACAATACAGCAGACCCCCAAACCCCCTAAATTATAGAAAAGTATATAGTCCCTTTCAATAGTTATTGGAAAACGTGCCATCCTGGACCACTAGCTATATATGTGTGCTTGGAAGAGACGCCATGAAGCAAAAACTCATGACCCATCACCCGGGACGGACACCTCCCGGTTTGAGAAGTTGAAATGCAGCAAATCTCTACGTCGGCCCGGTGTGCCACCAGGTTCTGGAATACAAGTCACATCAACAGCTACCTACTGTAATGCAATGTAATTAAATGTTATCCAATAGAATGTATACATGAATTCTACCAGGCAATGATATAAGCCTCGTTTGACTCTTTGTTGTGTCGCTTTGTTACTTCTCCAGGCATCTGACTTGCTTCCCTGAAAACATTTGCTTGTCCGCATTTGCCGCAACAAGCTGGCTGGGTGTCCAATTTGATCCCTAGACATGTTTGATTGAATTTCAACAGCGAGACCCCCCAGCCAATGGTCTAGTTGTTACTTGTTCTCTTCAGGTCTCTTCCAAAGGAACCTTACGGGGGGTCGCCAAGGACCAAGGATGGACCAATACCGTAGATTACCCAGGGTTTCCAATACATTCTTAGTGGGGATCTACTTTTCTATCCATTTGGAGGTCTATAGAGAATGCACACCATGTGCCACCCAAATTGGGACTAGTCTAGCCACACCTGCAGCGGATGCCGATTTTCCGATTGCAGCCACTCACCAGCTGACTCACGTGGAAACGTCCATGGCGTGGTTTTCGTCTACTCAATGGGCGTGAGGGAGTTGATCTCCTTGGAGGGGCGGCGTGGCCACCGCGGAGGAACGGCCTGTGAGGCCACCGCGGATTCTCATCGCCGGGGAAGAAATCCAACTATTCAATCATGTTGCGCATCTCAATCTAGTTGCTGCAACACAAAGGCTACTGTGTTGTCCGAAAGCGTCCGAAAAGTATCATGGAAGAAACCTTGTAACATCTATTAATAATATATAATAATCTATATAATTGTTCCAGGAGACGGTGCATCGCCAACATGCCAGATCTTCGCTGGACCATCCATCTACATCCATCTACTACATCCATCTACTACAGGACCCTCCGGTGTATCTTCTTTGTTCCCTTCAACGGTCAACCGATGCACATGTTAACCTCGCCGCAGCCCGGCAAGCCTTCAAGTCCTCGGAAGAACAGGTGTGAAGTCTGTGAAGCCGCTCACGCGGACCAAAAAGTCACTCGAAGCAATGACCCTAATCATCCCAATCGGAGACACCCTCCCCATGGTCGACACTCTTGATAAGCGAAGGTGAGTAGGTCGACACCACCGGCAGCAGGACCTACTTCAAACTTCATGTGTGAAAACTTTGTGTTTGGATGTGTTTGGTTGTTTTTGCATGGTTGTTTTGGAGGAACTTGGTCCGGCATCCCCGTTGCGGTGTTCAAAAAAACCAAGAGCTCGCCACGTGCCTTGGGCGGCACACGTGGCGCTCAATAACGCTTCAATAACGCTTAAGTATTGACTCATCACTCATCACCTTCCAAGCTTTCGCCCCTCATCAGCGAAGTCTGGAAACCCATCTCTCGGCCCACGACTCTCCCGTCCCTCGCCAGGTCTCTGTGCTCCACTTGCTGGGCTTTCCTCGCCCGCCGCAGCACGCATAGCCCTCGTGGTCGATCAACAGCTGAGAACGCTTGGGGAAGCAGCAACCGCACCATTCCTGGCGCGGTTGAAACGAATACACTCCGACGAACACATCACATGGTTATGGATCACGGCCACTGGGATGACCATGAAATCCTCTACTAACAGGTGGTTTTTTACACTTCCATGTGATGTGTTCGTCGCAGAGTATGCCCATTTAGGATTGACCAATACCCCTGCAGATGGGGGGGTGATGAATCACGAGTTTACATATGTCCGATGCACTCCATGTATGATGCCATATATGCCGGCCCATTGACCCCCAAAACCACCCCAATGTATACCAGGACCTTCCAAGGGGTGTTTATAATAGCCCCTTAGAGGTGGCATGAGGTGGCCAAAAACCACCGAACTTGGAAGGTGGTAGGCCGGCAGTCCGGACTGGCAGTCCCATGTGTCGTGTCTGGTGCGGTGAGTGAGTCCGGTATCCATCGGTGAACCAAACGGCCCGCATTGATGGACAAGCAAGATCGTTCGTTCTCTCCATCTGTTTTGGGGTATGTCCATGGGGGGTGTATGATGGTGGTGCTATGATCGTGTATGGACACATACCGAACAATCAAACGGGGAATCAGGGTTCTGAAAGCACATTTGGGCACAAAACCCGATGCCTCTTCAGAAAGTAGGCAAGTTGGACCCTCCTGGCACATCTTCTCCTGAAGTACTTTGGAGCCCTAGGAGATAGTAGTAGACTCGTAGTAGACTGTTGATTGACCAAGCCCCGTTTAACCGTCTACATTGATGAGCACGGCCGGACCACGCAGACTTCAACGAGGCGCCGACAGCCAGAGCCGGAGGCTGCTCGGGCCCAGCCAGGCCGAGGCGTAGAAGCGCAGGTAGAGGAGGTAGCACACCACCGAGAGGACGAGGAAAAAGATGAGCAAGGTGACAAAGGTGCCGAAGAAGCCCAGGCCCCTGCGGAGATAGGGCGTGACGCTGACGATGGGGGTGAGGTGATCCACATGCGTGGGCGGTGGTCAGCCGTGATGACGACAGGTGAGGTCATGGTGAGGTGGAACAATGGGGACGTGACTACCTGGTGAATGCCGAAAACGCTTCATCCATACCGTGTCAAGTAAGGATGCTATAGAGTTCAATCTGGACCAAGCCTCCAGTGGAACTTGACGTGGATATCACTATCATGGTGGTGGTGAGATTGTGTGAGGAAATCATCTCCCAAACACTCCATGGGACTGCCATTTATGCCTACATTGACCCCCAAAACCGCCAGGTGAACAACACACCTCGCATAGAGCCTATCAAGTATCCAGATTGGATTGTAAGGGTCCTTTGTATTCATTCGCTCCTTTTTGCTAAACGTGCGGGCGTTTTACTTTACTCAACGGGCCCTATTTTCTGCCTCCAGCCCTCTCTGTCCAGCCCCCACTCCTGAATTGGTAGGTGACAATGAAGGTCAAGAGCCTGGGATCAGTCATGGGCTCCTGCAGAGTTCGACATCGCAACGAATCACTGCTTATCAGATTATCATAGATTATCAGGTCTAGTTAGGCATGTCTAATAGGCTATCTGGGGCCTATATAGGGACCTATATGGGGCCTAGAAGGTTCACCTGAAGCCGTATTTGTATGTGAAAGCAAATGAAAACCTGGGCTACACCCAAATAGGGCAAACATGGTGAGACACACCAAAAATATCCAAATATGTCCTTGACGTTCATTGAATCCTGCTTTCGAGCATCCATCCAGAGCAGCTCTTAGGAATCTTGGGTGCGCTGGCATCCGAAGCGAATCAACAGCAGCTGAGAGATATAGACTATATGATATATATATATATAGATATGGAAGCCATTGGAAGCCCCAATTCATTTACACTGGGCCCGGTTAAGGACGGGCACGGAGCCCTCCACCAGGTGGTTGCTAGCTGCTAGCTTCCGCCCTTGCCGGTCTTTGACCTGTGGCCATTCCTACTGGCCCCCACCGCTTTCAGGCCCAGAACAGCTTACACCGCCATGACCCGGTTGAAATTGCTTGACAGAACTACCCACACGACCCACAGATCCTCGCTGTCACCTGGTTCTGATTCGATATCCTGGTTCTGCACTCTTCGCTCCTGCTGCACTGGGATGTCCGGATTCAATACGTTCACATACCACCTGAGCAGGCTCATCCATGGATCTGGACAGGGTGACACCGGTGACAAGGGACAAGTTCGATCATTTTCGAGATTAATTACCCAAACACTCCATGGGACTGCCATATATGCCTATAGACCCGGAGGTATATGTATACATATACCTCCGGGTTAGTTATAGTAATCAAAATATGGGCGGGGAAAACTCGCAGCTCCTTCGCTTTTGTGAATGTCCCCAACGCCATCAAATCAACAAACGGATGTTGAACCGGCCAACACTACCCTCAAGCATCCCACGCAAGCAACCGGATGCATGTGCCACACCCGCCGTGTCGGATGAGCTTTCTCCTCCCAACCCCCGGGTCAGTCCGAAGACCACCCTCTCTGGCTCCGGTGGGTCTGCTGATCCAGGGCGCGTCATGTCGAAGAGAGCTCGCATCAGAATGCCGGCCGGCGTGACCATGACTGCCACCGGCTGGTTGTCCTTGTTGAAGATGAGGATTGGCTCCTCAAGTTGAGTGACGTCCGAAGGGCTTGGCCAGAGGGTGGAATGGGGTGGATCGGCTATAGGGGAGTCTTCCACACGGAGCTAGGATGCATTTCAAGTTGCAGTCTGGTTCTTCTAGAAACGATTCTTGCCCGATTCTTCAGCGATTGTCCACTATAGCATCTACCACCCACTGCCCACCTCGGCGAGGTATGCTTCCGCCGCGGCCTCCGTCACTCGTCCCAGCTCCACGTCCCACGTCCACGTCCCACCGCCGAGGTACTGAACCGTCGGTGAGCTTGGCCGTGCGTCCCAAGATGTCGCCGGCGGCGTTCTTGACGACGTAGGCGAGGACGGAGGTCCCTAACCTGAACGACGTAGGACCCGGAAAACCGGGGCCGGTCGACGGGGGAGGGGCGGGGGGCGTGGTACTGGCGGAACGGACGTGTTGTCTTTGTCCTCGGACGGGCTACTAGACCTGGCTCAGGCGGAACAACATGAGGTATCATGAAGAATAGTATGAGAATGTACGAGAAATGGATGTAGTATGTTGCTAGTATATGCGGTGCAGGGATCCTGCGTCTTGGGCCACTTGTTTCACTCCCTGGACCCTTTGGACCCTCCCCCATGCAGCTCCAGGGGCATTTCTTGGCCGGAGGCGTCCATGTCAGTGGTCCTCTGGAGCACCACATCATAGAGGAGCCCCCCGAAGCAGTCCTCCACGGCACGCCGACTCCCCGAACGACGCCTTCCGACTAGAGATCCGCTGGCCGTTCGGGCCGTTCGGGGAGTGTGTTTGTTTCGGTCGCGGACCTGCGCGGTGGAGACCGCGTGGTCGAAAACCCCGAATGGGGCCCCATGCGGCGTTTCTTGCTGTTGAGGAGAGGCTTGTTGGACATAGTTGGACGTCCTATGAAGCCCAAAAAGAAACATGCAAGGACAAAGCAATTCTCTTTCATCCTCTTTCTCTGGATGGGAGCTGTGTGAACCACCACACCGGCAAGCTCAGGACCACTCGAATTCCACTTCACTTCTGCCCGCCCTCTGTATCCCTCTGTTCTCTTGTTCTTGCTCTTGCGGGGGTCAGGTGGTATCTACCGATTGTTGGTCGAACTCACTCGCCTCGCAGTGCCGTAGTAGGGCAAGTATCTAATGCCCTGGTCTTGTCTACAAGTCGCATAGACTAGCCTTCCCATTGATGTTTGCTTGGCATACTTCGTCCAAAGAAGCTCCTGGATTGCCGGCGACCCACGCCCAAATGGTGCCCATCCGGGCCCCACGGACTCCCTCCCGGCGCCTTGACGACGAAGCCACACCAAGTCCAAAAAGGGCAATATCCCTGCTGACCTGGAGAGTTTGCGGCTGAGTTGTCTTCTAGCAGCCGGCCAGACAGACAGACAGACAGACAGACAAACAAACAGAGAGAGAGAGAGAGAACAGTAACAAAGGAACGCACCAACACACTCCCGAAAACTCATCTGGAGTATGATCTTCTTGGAAGATGCTAGTCCTCCACCGTCTTCCAGGGGTTTTCGGGGTCCATCTCAGTCTTCGGTGTAGACGAACCGTCCTGATGGGTTTGGGCGTGAGCTGAGAAGGGGCCAGCAGGGGTCGGGTGACCCACTCGCTGCACCGGCAAACCACGAGTAGTGGCAGGGCCTCGCTCCCATGCACTCCGGGGAATCAGGAGCATAAAAATATGGTTATCCAGCCCTGAAAGTGATCAATGGGTGTTTCAGCCCTGCCCAAATATCCTGAATGGGTTTTGACTGTACTGTATACTATTTTTTGTGTATACAGTATACATGTGTATACTCAATGCTCTTGTCGGCTTGGCCCTCTTGAAGGATGAGGACCCGAATGTCCGTGTACTGCGGGATGACGCATCAGGACGATGGACCTTGATTCCTTCCCACCTCATTCTGAGGTCAAGCTGAGACCTTGAGAAACCAATGCATGGCGAAAACCTGATGGCAAAACCCATGACTGGCACGTGCAAGCTCAAGTCAGTCAGTCAGTCAGTCAGTCAGTCAGTCAGTCAGGCGGCTATCTGCATTGAGGCCCTCATTGTTGGAGGTAAGCTTCAAGTAGCGAATGAAGGGCACAGGCACCACTCCGACCTGGTCGCGGATCCGGATCGGCCCGCGGCGAGGCGATTCTTCCGGCGGCCGCGGCTCGGTAGGGAGGTCCCCTGGCAGAAGCGCTCCATTCATTGGTTGAACATTCATCGGAAAACTAATAGGAAACCCATAAGAAACCCATGGGAGACATATTAGGAAATATAAGTAAAAAATTCACATCTGTGCGGATTCGGGGGGTGATGTATTACGGTGGTTTCCTAGATGTTCCCTTAATATAACCACGTCCCATTAGAAACTCAATAAAAACATCAACAAACGACCGTCAAAACACACATCACTCGGAAACCAAACCCTAAGGCCCTTGGGTTCCTCTTTCTTCGGCTCCCAAGGCGGCTCGTCCCCTCCTAGCGGCTGAGGTCCCTGATAAGTGGTTCGCTGGGAGCAGCTCGTTGGGCAACGTCTTCTTCACAAAGCACTCGCGCTGTGCTTCACCGTCCCCTGTGTTGCCTGCGTAGCCGGACCAGCTTGGCACCATGGAAACCGAACGCTGCCCACCATGTTGGGCACCATGTTGGGCACAAAACGGCATTATATAAACCCAAGCACCAAACAAGCCAGTTTTGTTGGAAGAATGATGAGGAAAGTATAGGAAGGTCATGTTCGAAAAGGAACCTGCTTCATGTTTCAGGATGCAAGCTCCACCAGCCGGTGCATGGAAAGAGAGCGCGGTTTCTTCTGCAAAGCCGTGCTCACCACTGAAATGGGCATAACTACCTACTCCGGTCAATTGACTCCAAGTGTGTTCAGATTGCTTTTGCTAAAGTCTCCATCATACTCAATTTCTCTCAAAGTCTCCATCGTCTCAAATGGCTAACAAATAACAAATGTCATCCACTGAAGGACTGAGATGACGTGCGCAAAACGGTTTTTGGAGCAAACCAAACCCGATTTCATTTTGCAGTCTTTTGCCCAGAGGCCTCTCCTCTTCATGCCCACCCAAAGTTTGATCCGGATGTTGACGATGGTCATGCCAATCCGTCAGGGGGCTGATACACGAGGACCTTTTCAGGATGTGTAGACATGAATCTGAATCCTCAGATACATTTGAGACAAATCCCCATATGGCCCAAAAGCGTGTCCCTCCATACAGGCCATTGGGGAACCCTTTCGTTAGGTGCGAGCCAAGTGACAGGGTTCTGAGTCTACATGAGTCAGAGGTTGGGTGGGTGGAAAGCAACCAAAAATAAGGTGCCCTTGGATGGATAAGCTTCAAAGAAACCCCTCGAAATGCAGCTGCCAGGAACCGTTCATCTCTGCAAATGGTCCGATCAGTGCATCTGCTGAGCCCGATGACGCCCCCACGGCCCCACCTTTGTAGAAAAGGCAACACTCTGACTGCGGCCTCAGAAGCTCATTCAGCTCTATGGGCGATCACCCTTTTGTGGCTCCGCCCGAGCCCGAGCCCGGATGGGTATGGGATCAACCACCACAGGCCGCTGCGCCCAGCGGCCGATCCATCTCTTTGTGGCCCAAGGGTCGTCATTGTGGACCGCGCCCTCCCAGGGTCTTGCAACAAGTCTGGCCAAATCTTGGCATTTGACGAGAAGACTACTACTGTATACTACTGTACTATGGTTTCATAGGGAGTGTCGGTCGACATCATCTTGCTGAGCACACGGAACAAAGAAAGTTCATGTCTTCAGGGTAACTAGCTTGGTGGCGCGTTGGTGAATCCAAAGAAAATTGGCGTCAATATGTGTGCGTTCACATCGTTCACAATCGTTGCGTGCGCCAGCCATTGAAACCACATCTGATTTAAAGCATGAGGTGTTTGGGGTCGGAGAGGCATCTCCAACAAGGATCAAATCAAGTGAACTTGGACCTGGTCGCAGCTAGACATCACCCCACAGCAGGACAGGAACATGGCGCCCTCCACCCACTCCGAACCAGCTGGCGCCCTCCCCGCGTGGCGCTCGTCCCCCCCGGCGCTCTCGCTCGGCCGGGTGGCACCGTGCCGCGGTCGAAGGATCCGCAGAAGTCACGGGCCTCGCACTCGGCCATGCAGCCGATGACCGAGCGAGGCTCCTGAGAGGACGAGGGAGCGGTCTTGGTCACCCGGTCGAAGCAGGTCCAAGCACTGGGGACTGGTACCTCAGAGAGGTACCAGAGAAAGGTCCTTATAGGGTTGTTATAGGGTGGTCTCAAGAGAGGTTGCATTGTATAAGTGACCTTAAATAGGACCCGTCACCTGGGGTACCCAACTGGGATAATCTATAGGGTGCTTCAACCTCTGTTGGAAGAAGTGGAATTCGGGAGGCGCGGTCGCCGCTTCCCCCAGATGCCGAGGCAGTTGCAGCGGCTTTGCCCGCTAGATTCCACAAAGGCGTTGTTCAGTCCTAAATGGTACTATATATTGCGCACTTAATTAATGAGAGCTCGACGTTATGCGGGTGTGGTTTTTACGTGCTTTTGTGGTGTTTTTCTTAGATTTTGTCATGTTTAGTCAGAGTTTCCATGGTTATAGTCTAGATATGTTCTTGTGCTCCTGTTTCCTAAACAAAACCAACTTTTCTTGTTTAAAAAACCTCTGGATCCAACTCTACCCTTCCTTGCCCATAAGCATTCTCATTGTTTCAAAGGTAGCACTTTTTGGGCTTCTCCCTCCACATTCTTTATGAAATGGGCTTCTCCCTCCACATTCTTTATGAAATGGAGAGAAGATCATTATCTTGAAACACAATGTGCCCACCACGCCCAACAAAAGTTGAGAAACTTGCTTAGTAGTACTGGACCTGGATGACTGATTGGAATTGGGTTTTGCATGGCCTTCTTGACGTCCATACCCATAATAAGCC
>CAXAMN010006557.1:772655-872656 GCA_963970005.1 Durusdinium trenchii | reverse complement strand
ATCCATATCCATATCCATCCATCCATCCATCTCCATCCATCCATCTCCATCCATCCATCTCCATCCATCTCCATCCATCTCCATCCATCCATCTCCATCCATCCATCTCCATCCATCCATCTCCATCCATCCATCTCTCCACCCATCTCTCCATCCATCTCTCCATCCGTCTCTCCGTCCATCTCTCCGTCCATCTCTCCATCCATATCTCCATCCATATCTCCATCCATATCTCCATCCATATCTCCATCCATCTCTCCATTCATCTCTCCATCCATCTCTCTCCATCCATCCATCCATCCAGATCCATCCAGATCCATCGCTCTCTCTCTCTCTCTCTCCATCTTTGTTTGTGAATCTGTCATTTGTTTTTATCTCCAACTGGACTTGGAACATACTGGAACTGTCTGGGAATGGGATTGTTGAATTCATTCGCCCTTTTGAATGCAATGATTTGAAGAGCAGCGGGACTGACTGGAAGGGCTTGCCAAATAGCCGCGAAGGTAGTGTCTTGACTTGTCCATGCGTGAAAGGGAACACAGTTGCCCTCTTGAAGAAAGCCTTCAATTTTTCAGTCAAGTGCCAGTACAAAATAGATCAAAACAGAATACACCAAACTCAATATACTCAGTAGACCTTCCAGGTTGGATGAAGACACCGAACTGGATTCAACCCCACACAAATGGCTCCAGAATGTTCCAGACCTTTCTGGGCTCGTCTCTTCCCTCATCCCTTTTTTTTAGGTTTTCTCATGTTTTCTCCTTACTAAGGCGCCGCCGAGGACGCGTTCAGTGGGAGCATCGAAGCCAGCCCAGCGAACTCCTGCGACGTGAGCATTGGCAATTGGGACATCACGCTGACATGGCATTGGGAAAAAGCAAATGAAATAATCATCAAAAACTTACGACAAAATAGAACTCGTTCCAAAACGCCCTAGAAATCGAACTGTTCTTGGACTCCTGGACCTCTGAACGAGCCTGCCAGGAGGTTGTGTGTCTTACCCGCTCAGTCAAGGTGCTCCATGCTTTCTCCAGTGCAGGATGATGGCAAATGCGGCAAATTGTGTTGTTGTTCTTGTTCTTGTTCTTGTTCTTGTTCTTGTTGTTGTTGTTGTTGTTGTTGTTGTTGTTGTTGTTGTTGTTGTTGTTGTTCTTGTTGTTGTTGTTGTTGTTGTTGTTGTTGTTGTTGTTGTTGTTGTTGTTCTTGTTCTTGTTCTTGTTGTTGTTGTTGTTGCTGCTGCTTGCAAGTGGAATCTACGGCACACGGCCACATTTTTCAAGATGGGGGATCCCCTCCTTGGCCAGCCGCAAGGTCCTTGCCTGCCGGGCACACAGCAAGAAGCAAACACCTGCCAAATGCTAAGGCTGCGAAGGTTCCTCGTTCTTCCAAAAGCAATCCAACCTACAGTCCTATCGCTGTAAGGGTAGGCAGGGGGGTGCCGCGCGAGGCGCGTGCCTGTGGAGCGGAGGTCTCCTGCTGGACGGAGGCCAAGAAGCAGTGGTCACCTGATGGTGCCAATCCAGTCGTACCGAACGTCAGAAGGGAATTGGACTCTCCTGGCACCTACATAACAGTGTCCCCAATCACCTTCTGACAAGGTACTTGGATCCCTAGGGAGCAATATGGAATGAATAAGAGTGTTGGTGTCATGAGAAGAAAAAGAAGCAAAGAACCCAAGTCGGAACCGTACACTGGGGTTGATTCCACAACTCGACCAACAATCATGATGCAATGGAGATATCATCCACAAGAACGACATCTTCTCTTTAGTAGTGGCTTAAGTATCGAGCAATTCGATGGCACAAACCCAAGTTCGGTGGTTTATGTGGGCCCCCATCTACTGGAGTGCCGACTCAGAAAACCCACTGCATCTCTCCTGCTATGAATCTTCTCCGTCTCGATGTCCCCGGACCCCCTCCGTCCCGCCTTCGATGTCGCCAGCATCCAGTTGCAACGGCTTCAGGCTTTTGCAGTAGTCGGGTCTCTGCCCTTCGAACGGAAGAGGACGAAGAGGTGGACATTCCGGGTCGACAGATCTGACAGATCTGACAGGTGTCGCATGGAGAAAGAGGATCTGAAACACCATGCTTTGGAGAAAGGCAAGGTCATTGATCAGGGGCATTGTATTCACTACGTACCGTGGAAACACTGCATGTCCCCAGATTTCCACCAGCTTCAGTCGTCTTAGTTGGATGCGGCTTACCAGAGTCATGTCCTCCCCATCCAGTGGTTCCAGTGCTTCGGTTTCAGCCGATGACGGCTCCGAACGGCGGTGGATGGGATGGCACCAAGGGCGCAGTATTGCGTTTGGCACGCTCCAACAGAATTGCTGGGGAATAGTAATTGTATATATATATATACGTATCATACACATATATGTTACATATTTAAAAGACTATTCAATATATACAGTTATTCGGAATATGAACTTTAAAAATAATGATTCGTGCCATCCACTTTATACCGGCCCGTCAGTGTTGCAGGAGAACCTGTCCATCAAGAGCAAGCTAGTTTAACAACAAATGTTTAAAGCAAATCTTCAAGCGCTTTGCAGCACGTTCCCCACAACAGGCCGTTAAGTGTGATGTTTGTTAACAAAGGGTCCAAGGGTGTACCTTGTTTGTCTGTGATCTTTTTGGGCAGTCTGATTATTGAAGGAACAATGATGCAGCACCTCCATGGCAACAGTCGCCTGCACCATCAGCCACACTGGTCGCGGGATGGCTGCCACAGTGCCTGGCTCCAAACCCCCGCAAAAAGCTCCCGGAACTGGACTCCTCTGCGTCACTGAGTCACTGCCTTGCCAACCCTCTGAGTTCTTCCATCTCTTAACATCTAAGATCATCTCGGTCACTTACATCTCCACACGGCCACACGGAAAGCCACAACAAACCACTCAGGGAGGAAAGCGCCCACGGCTGTGCCTCTCAAGTGTTTCAGCGACCAGGACCACCCTCCGGGCCAAGGTGGTGTCCTCGTGGACAGCCCAACGGCCGACTGGGCGCGGCCGATGCAGCGTGGATGGTCCTCCGGCCCTCCGGAGGTCGAACGGAGGCGAACGGAGAGCTGCGGCCCAGGTCGGCGCCGGCCGAGAGCTGCGTCCTCATCTCCCCACAAATCATCACAGCTCATCAGCTCATGAAACCCGCTCATCTGACTCATCACAGCTCATGAAACCCCATGAAAACCCCCATGAAAACCCTCCAAAAAGCCCAAGTTGGCAGACGCTTCGCCAGATTCCCCACTCCTCAGTCCACTCCGCCGCGCGCGCGCCCAGCGTCTGCAAGAAGGTCTCGGCGGAGTCCTGAGGAACGGAGCCGCGGGTGGCCGAGGGCCTTCGATGGACGACGAACACCCAGCGACCGATGAACCATACTGTCTGTGACCGTTCAGAACACCAAGTGACCTTTTTGAGGAGCGAAATGGACATATGTCACTCTATTATCAAGATGAATCATAAACTAACAGTCATGGACATACAAAACCTAATGCTGACCAAACCTAGAGAGGTTTTTGGCCCTGTTAAGTCACCCATACACATGGTAGTACCGCATCCCAGGGTCCTATAAGGTCTCTCAACCTCTCCTGGAATGGACATATAAATCGCTCTATATCAACAAAAACTAACATGTGTATATATATTATATATTGATCCGAGGCTACTTGCGAGGCTCCAGTCGGACCTCATCGAGCGCGGCGCTTTCGCGTTACCGGCGGTTCACGCCTCTAGCCCAACACCTCGAAAATCCTCGAAAGGAAGGCGTTTGGAGGGGCTTCCTGTAAACATGGAAAGAACCATCACTGTACATGTTAGGGTGGGTGTCTATCCAAACACGTCATACAGGAAAGTGATGGTCATTTCATACTTCAAAAGCATGCTCCACGGCCACAGCCCACCACCCCCCCCCCCCCAAAAAAAGAAAACCATCAGCCTTGCAGCTGGTCATCCGGCTCCGCAGTGCTTCGAGGCTCTGCGGAGGCCTCAGCGGTAGAATCATTGGACCCTCCAGCCTGGAGGGTTTGGACCCTGCAGAACGCAGGGGTTTGGACCTGAACCAAACCTTCACCGAACTGAAGGTCCTTGATTCTTAGGGTGGTGTTTATCTCGTGGTTGGTCACTGTTATTTTTCAGCTCGCCACCCATGGAAAAGCTGGCTCGCTCTGCTATGCTGCCAGTGATGGCAAGCTTGTCTCACAACATCTCACAACTGCATCTCAGAGAGGATGGGACAGCCCCACAAACTGGCCCTCAACTCTCCTTCGCCAGTCACAGGGGTGGCCCACGTGCTCAAGAGTGCTCCTCCCAGTGATGAAGCCGCACATGCTTTCGGCCACCCCGCCCCCCGCCCCACCCCGCCCCCACGCTCCGCTCGGACGACACGTTCCTCCGCTCGGAGCCCCCGGGCAGCAGCGGACACATGGCCTCCACCAACTTCAGGACCTCGTCTTTTTGACCGAGCAAAAACGAGGCGAACCACGAACTCGAGGCGAACAACGGTCATGGGGCCGCATGCAGCAAGCCAGTGACACTCCCTGGAACTAACATGGTTACATGGATGGCATTGCCCCTTGGAAGACTACTTTCCTCTACCAAGAGGGGATTGTCCACTTCCATGATTGTTGCAGGGAGGGCAACGTCCCCCAAAACGACTCCAAAATTCCAATATCCCAAATCCTCTTGGTGTGACGATCCTGACCCCGAAAGCAATAGAATCGGAGGATGGTTCCGGCCCCAAAAGTGGGATCTTTCTGGAGCCCAAAATGGCTCTGCGGCGGCTTCCCCACTTCCATCCGCTCCGAACGTCGAGACCCCGTCGGCCTCCTGGAAGAAGCTGGGACGCTCCTCCAAATCCATGTAGGAGCTCGCCAACTCTCCTGACCAGGCGGGAAGCAGCTCACCGAAGCTCAAAGCTCACACACAAGTGCCGCTCGGTGAGATCCCCATCCATCGACCTCGAGTGGATGATCATCATGGATGATGCATGATGCTCCACCCCGATGCTTCGCTGGAACACCACCCCGATGCTGGGGTGACAACTAGGGTCACAACGGACCATGTGAGAGGCTTTCTTCGGTCCCATTCTGAAACAACTCCCTCAGATTCTGCAACACATCCCGTGGTGAAACTGGGATTCTGAAAGGACGGAATCTTCAGTGAAGGTGGTCCCTCACTGGTTGATTGATCCGCGACGAGTCCGTGGTGCGTCTGCTTTGGGCGCACCTTCACATGGCCGGAATCTACCTCAAGGCATCCCAACGGTGTGGGCCCATATGCACCTGGCCCTGCAGGCTCAAAGGCTCCTAGTATATCACTTAATAGATCTTAATGTTGCTCTTTTTGGGGCAGGGACATGCAAATTGACGGCGCAGAGTGAACTGCAACACACAAAATCACGAAAAACACTTCTGTGCGCCAATCGCTCGGAAGAAAAGAAGGGTCCTTCCAAGAACGGAAGCAAGCACGACTTCTCGACCAGCTCGCAAACGCCCTGGCCTCACAGAAGGTCATTGAGCACAGGTGGACAACCGATGTCATCGGGAGGTGCATCATAGAATTTCGGGAGTCAAAAATTCTGCAAAGCTCGACCATACTGCCATACTGACTGGAAGCAGCACCTGGTCTTTGTGTGCTTGGTTTTGTTCTGATCGTTCTTGCTCTTTGAAGCATCCCCCAGACATGTCAACGTGCCGTGGGGTCGAAAGAGCCCGGCGGAATGAGGGTCATCGGCCGGGGAATCCTGCATGGTCGACCCGCATCGGTCCATCCCTGACCGATGCGGGCGCAGGTGTTGGTCCGGAAGCTTTTCCCGGACGAAGGAGCTGCAACCTTGTAAGTGCCGAAGGCACAAATGCGGCACAAACACGAGCAAAATGTGAGTCATCCATACCAGGACACCCAAAGGGGCTTCCATTGGTAGCTCCTTAGAGGTTAAGGGGTGTCCATTAACCACCTCTTGTGTGTCCTGGTATAGTTGTCCTCCTTCCAGTTTTCCACTGCCAACGGTCTACTGCCGCGGTCTCACCCGCCGGGTCGACCCTTCCAGCCCTTGACTTGGCGCACGCCTTCGGAAGACAGGTCGCTTCCTAGGCAGCCGCGTGAAGCATCGAATCTGGGGGGCCGTGTCGTGAAGGGCTGGCTGACATAACCCAAACACGACGAATGGCACTGCCGCCATATATGCCTACATCAGTTGGAGTGGTGCCAGAGGGGTCAATGATATGGCATATATGGCAGTCCCAGACAGGTCGTGTCTGGGTAAGACTTACATAGCTCTCACCAACTGGTAACTGCGATCAAGAGCGCCTGGGAGACCCTAGACTGACGGTGACCACTGCCGCTGCGAAGAAGAGTGAATAGTGCTGCTAGCGCCGCCACAGCTATACAACCACAACAACTACTACAACGACAACTACGACTACGACTACATGAGGAAGGCACAACATAGGGATTAAGTTGGGATTAAGAACCCCAAAGCCCTTGCCGGAGGCCTGTAGATCTGGGTGGGGTGGCCGACTCAAATCAAAGGTGGCCTTGGAGTCCTTAAGGGTGTCTACTGATTAATGGATTCCATATGCATATATACAGCAAGTCCAATTAGTTGGTCCGGCTGTTTATCTAGTTGCTGTGGCGGAAAAGGGTGCAAGGTTTATGTATCCGGTTAGGCTTGGAGGAGGATCGCCCTCCAATCTCATAAATTCAAATTGCATCAAATTGCAACAGGCAAATTCCTGATGGGAAGACACCTTGCTGATCTCAACCCTCCGCAAGCTTCCATCCAAAAGCAACCTCCAGCTCTTTCTACCGTGTTCGGATTGAAGTTAAAACAAGTGGTCCAGCGACATCAACCCGATTCCAACCAGCTCTCCCATCGACTCATCATGGTTTCGTGGAGTGCCCAGCGCCGAGTTGTCTTCGGATCAAGACGGTCATCCAGAAATGTCGGGGACCATCCCACCCCATCCACTCAAGCATGATTATTGTTGGGAGTGCGCTCCCCCCCCCAAAAAAAAAAAACATGACGAATGGCACTGACATGTTTGCCTGGCAAAAAGGGGTGGTTGGGTTCAAGTGTAGGCATCTTGCGTCAGTCCCAGATGGAGTGTCTGGGTGCTGCCTTGTCTCCACCAGGTCGACACCTCACCCTGCATTGATCTCAGCGTCTCGACGAGCGGACCCGGACGAGGCACCGATCGCCGCGACCAGCTGCCGCAGCTCGAGGTCCTGGCGAAAAAGGCAGGATAGGCAGCTATGGCAGGTAGGCCAATAGGTAGTAGCCAGGTGACCTGGCGCGTGAATGTCATATACTGGGGCCGACTGGAGTTTGCTATAGGTGTTATGAGCACGTGAGTGAACACCGGAATGAGGGTCAACGATGGTAGAAATGTTCGATGTTGCTTTCTTCCACCTCTTTAGGTTTCAAATGAACCGTGATGGGCCACTCGAAAGTGATGCTTTTCATCCAGGTGGCTTGTGTGAGACTGGTGTGCAGGGCTGTTTTCCATGGCTCCCCCACACCGACCAGTTGGTCCTCCCAAATCCCAACGAAATACCTTCGCCGACTCCAGGAGTCACAAGACGGGGTGCCGAGCTTGGAGGAAGTCGGGGTGACCAGATGGGACTAAACACCACCCCGTCTTGTGACTCCTGGTTCGTGACTTTTGGGGTCCAAGCCATGCTTTGGGGTCAAGGTCCTGTGAGTCCTGTTGGTCGCTGTCCCCGGTTTCAGAGCCTGTCGGTCGCAGTCCAGCCGAAAGAATTGGAGAATCAGGGAACCATCCACTAAGCACGCAGCTCCTCAGGCCACCACCTGTCACTTTAAAGATCTTTGAAGTCTCTACTTCAGCCACCTGTTGGTGAAGAGACCTCTTTGGGAATCATCCACTAGGTCACTCACTAGGTAAAATCATGCACCCCCAAGAACTGCTGCTTTGTGTGTCAAATGGTTGTTATTGCGAACGGATGGAAAGGTGTGCCCTGGCCCCGTTCTAGCTCTTAGGTCAACATGAAGCTCGCGCGCTAAAGCTCCTTTTTACCTGGTTGGGCACTTGAGCCAAAATGTATATGGCATGTACCTGTATAGCGACTATACTGGGACCCGATCCCTATTGACACCCCCCACATCCGTACTTCGACGGGGAAGGGAGATGAGTGGATGTAAAAACCGGAGAACGAATCACGTTCTCAAAAGTGTATTGGAGGTCAACCAGTATGTCCTATTGAATTGAATTAGCAAAAGATCTTGCAATCGCTTGAAAGTTGGATCAAACAGGCAATGGAGCTACAAGCGGAAAACGTGCACCTACCTATGGTATCATGCGATTACCAACGGTGTGAGACATAATCCTATCTCACTCCCATGATGCCAAAACGGTCATCATGAATTACCCGAGATCCCTCAGTACTTGAAGTACCGGAAGTGGCATGTCGGCATGACCCCAATGCTCAACCATTCGTGAGTTGTCGCATGTAGTCAGCGCCGACAAAGCCAATGTAGTCCTTGATGAGCTCGACGTTCCTTGGATTTCCCGCTCGGATCTGCTCCTCGAAGGACTTCAATTTCCTTTCTTGGATATCGGATACCTCTATGCCATAGTAGCGGCATGCAACGAGGATCTCCTTCGTGACATTCTTCCTCTCCGATTTGATGGCGGGACTAATGTCGATGAATTTGTATGGAGCGGCACTTTCGTCATCTGGTTTCTGGTAGTAACTATATCGGCTCGCTCCGAAGGTCTTCTTGATCATACGTCTGATGAAATTTGAGATGAATGCCAATTTCTCGATGATCTCATCCTGGGTCTCAGACTTTCGAGCCTTTGGATCACTCATGCTACGCTGAGTGCTGCCGACCTCTTTGAGGTACTTGTGGCTAAGCCCGCAGCGGATTGCAGTGATCATCATCGGATGAACAACATTGGCGTGGAATTCATAGATCTGCCACGCTTCTGCTGCATACACGTCGTCGGTCCATCTGCTCATGTCTACGACCTCGTCTCTCTTGAGACGTCTTGGAAACCCAGTATCCGGATCTTTCGGTACTATTGGCCATCTATTGTGCGGAGTGTCATGCCGCTGTCCATCGTCGAACATCCGCAGTACATCTTCACGACTCTCAAAGCAGTTGATGTCGAACGTTGCGTTGGCCAAGCTCTTGATCAACTTCACCAACCTCAAATCAAATTGCTGCGTGACGGCAAAGTTGTGGTCGATGGGGATCGCAGCTTCTTGCGGCAATTCGTCAATCGCGAAGGGGAAAGGCTTCGGAAGTTCATTCCCGTATCCATCTTGAGGGACCTCCCGATACTCGGGTTCGCCTTCAGCTTCGTCCGGTCGTTCCTTCAAAATGATAGGAACTTCCTCCTCTTCCTCTCCTTCGGATTCCTCGATCTCAATGACCTCTTCGGCTGTCTTGCGTGCGTTCTTGATGACTTCATCGATGTTTGCACCTGCAGCAGAGGTTGTTTCACCGGAAGAACTGGCTGGGACATCTTTCGGAGGTGATCGTTGATTGCGGTCCCTTGTCTCCTTGGGTACCACATGTGTGAGCTTCCCATTCGCGATCAAAACCGCTACGCAGTGCGGACATATCGTCAATCGCACATCGACTTCGCCAAGACAGTTAGGACACGGTCTTGAATCGTAGTCTTTCATCGCTCGGCGATACACGATCTCCTCGAAGAGTTCCTGCCACTCGGTGTTATCATACTCTGGGTAAACACCACTCTCCTCGATCATACCCAACAGCTTTGAGATTTTGGCGTCGTCCTCGGTGTAGGTATCGTCCTGAACCTCAACCGCTAGGCTCTCAAGCTTTTGAAAGCGTGGAATCATGATCGGGTTTCCGTATTTGGACTCTAGAACAAGGTAGCTTCCAGGGTCGGGTTCCCCATTGAGTAACCGGATCCATTCGATCTTCTCAGGCTGTCCGGGTTCCGCATTGTCGCATTGCAACCATGCCCCTTTAACCTCATCGAAGGGAACGACGTTCTCAACCAATAGAGAGCCAGTCGCTGAGATGAGAAGTCCGTACTCCTGCAGCTTCCACACCGGAATGTAGAGAACCACTGGGCGATCACTCAATGCGACCTTACGACCCAGCCAAGGTTTACCCTTGTAGCCCTGCTCCCAGGCCCATGGCGGAAAACATGTGAAGTGGATAGAATCCCTTCCCGATGAACCGAGACCTCCCGGCACTAGCCCTCGTCGCATGATTGAAGTCAGCGCTCCGAGATTGGTAGCGTGAAATGCAGTCACCATAGATAGGGCCATGTCGTTGGTCATTCTCGACCCAATGTGGTCGATGTCGATGGTAACGTCATAACCTCCGCCGTCCGTTGAGTGTGCCGAGGTTGCTCTTACAGCCACGGGAAAGCACCATCCATCGCTATGGTGGAGTCTTCCTTTAGAGATTCCCATGTCCTTGAGTTCGTTAATCCATTCCTTCTCCATCGGGTCATCAGGCTCATTGAGTTCATCAGGGTGAACACGGACCGCTAACATTTGGAATCTGACCCTCTTGGTTATGCGGAAACACTCATAGTTTTGGTCGAAGTACTTCTCCAAACGCGCCTTCTTGGTCACGATATCTATGTTGCCGTAGTGATAACCGTCTTCCCAAACTGCATTATCACCTAACAGGTCTTCCCATGACACCCATGCGCCTTCATCGCATTTGATTGGTGCGAGTCTTCCTCCTGTCCTGAACTGGCGTCCAATTCGATGTCTCAACTTCGCTCCCAATCGACGACTCAGGGCCTGGCTCGTTTGGCTGTATTCAGGTACTCGACAGTCTGGAGTCGGATACTTGTGGTTGCCGTAGTCGGAGTTCTTTGCAGCGAAAGTGACTCCGTTGATCGGTACTAGTTCAACTTTCCCGACCATCGTCATGGGGTCGATCGGCTTGTATCCCTTCTCCCTCCGTGTTGGTAGGGGGTAGAAGTGATGACATGCCTTTGGTGTGAGGGAGCTGGAGTGCACAAATGCCTTCTCGACAAATTCATACACCTGTTTCATATCCTTAGGGCCTGCTTCCACAAGCTTCCGCCCATTGTAGGAATGTGGTCCTCCTTCGACTCCATCAGCACTTTCGATCAAGGTGAATCCGTCATGGTCGAACATTGTCACGACTCTTGCTTTTAACATTTCTTTGCGCTTGAACTCGCTGTCGACCTTTCTTTCTGGAGTGGGCGACGCTCTCTGCTTCTTCTTCTTAGGCTGTTCGGTTGGATGTCCTGATGGTACATCGTCGGGTGCAACCTCTCCCTTCACTCTCTTCTTCCAATCACTCAACACCGAGGTGACTGTAGGTGAGGATGAAAGGGTCTTCTCGCAATTGAGAGTGGTGTGTCCCGACTCCATGCAGTGGATGCAGAATTCTGCCCGCCCGATCTTCTTCTCAAATTCGTCGATGGCGTGCAGTATTGATGCTTTCGGGTCGGACATGTCAACATCTTGCTCCTCCTTCTCCTGTACGCCTTCAGTCTCCATATCGACACCTTCGGTCTCCATATCGACACCTTCGGCCTCGGGCTCGCCAGTGGCTTCTGTTCCCTGTTCTGGCTCTTTTCCAATCTCGAAGAAGTGGTCGATGTCGAATTCAGGAAGCGGCATAGTCCTCATGCGAACGAGAATCAGCGCCACGTTTGCCGCCTCATCAGAATGCGGGTCCATGGTTCTAATCATCGATCGCTTTCGGTTCTCATACGTTGTCCTGTCGTACAGCGATGCAGTGACGCGTTTGATGGATTCCTCTAATCCCGTCCTCAAAGCTTCGATGTCACCCCATCTCCTGAACATGTGCCTGAAGAGTTGAGCAATTTCGAACATGCCCAGCAGCGCTTCCACCATGTCACCTACCCGTTCCTCCGTGGGATCATCTCCGAATATAGTGCGGAATACATCGGGTTCCAGTATGGTCTTGAGGTATTTGGTGTAGCATACGTTGCCAAGGTCATAGGATCCCTGGAAGTACTTGGCGTTGCCGATTATCTGCTTTTCCACATGGATGCTGGGTCCTCTCCTCGTTTTGAAGAAGTTCTCCGTCATTGTTGATGACAACCTGATCCCCCCGAAGAACGAAATCTCCTTCTGGAAACCTGGATTCTCATTGAAGATGATCATCGCCTCGTGTAAAAACTTCATCAAGTCATCGTGCGGGTTCATCTCGGAGATTACGATGGTGGGAGAAGATACCGTTTGCCCCATGCCGAAGTTGTGAAGCAATCGAGCACATGCGTGAAATCGCTTCTGGACGTAGTCTTCTGCGGACATCCCACGGCATCTGTTTGCTGCTCCGTTGATGCATTCCGCATAGCAATCGTCTTTCAACTCGGAGTCTATGGGATTGCAGAACAGACAGTAATCGCAGCAAATTTCCTCACCCTCCTTAAAGTCATCAATGACGTACCACCTTTGAGTCCTTGAGTATATTGGTTCTGGCTGAAGGACTCCCCAGTACTCATCCATCCATGGCATCTTGTTCTCTCTCCTTACCTTCTCCCTCTTCCTCCTCTCAGACTCATTCTCACCTGAAGGCTCCGCAGTGGACTGATAAGCATGGCTTCCTCTCACGGAATCTCCGAACAAGTACTGATACAACCTCTCTTTGTCCTGCAACACGTGTTCCAAGTTGGGATCATGGAGGCTATTCGCTTCGGTCAAGGGATCCGGTGCCATAAAACAAGAAGCGAGCATCTTTTCTCTGAACAAGTACTTTTCCATGACAGCATGGACCAAAGAGGTTCCAGACTTCATAGAGTAGGGGTGACCGCTTCCGGCGACCGAAATGGCTCGCCAGAATCTGTCCGACGTTGTGGACATCATGCCATTCAGTGACAGCTCGTCCTTGATCATGTTGGCGATCTTACCGAACGAACCGACGGCATGGTGAAACTCCACGTCTGCGCAAATCCTCACGAAGGTAGGTAGTTGGCAGCATGCGTCAAGCTTGATGATCACATCCCTGAGTCTTGGAACGAAGTCCGTGGGAACAATCACAGTCTTGTATGTCCCCTTCTCGCCCGCAGTCACTAGATTGCTCAATGACAACCACACATGGATGGAGGTGGGTTCATGGCGTTTGACATCATCGATTCGATCACGAACGAAGTTGATGAAACCATATGGATCCGTCATCACTCCCTTCTTGTACTCAGGCGTACATGACATGTTGATGACCTTATCCCATCCAAGTGACAATAAGCTCTGGGCGAACACTGTCTGTTTTCCGGAATTCGATTTGGTGATGTACTCGAAGTCAGACATCAAAATCACCTTACTGGTCTTCATGGCGCCGATGAACTCACAGTGCACACTCTCACCGTCGATGGTGCGAGTCGCTGGCTGACACGTGACACTTGGGATGAAGCCCTTCAATGTCTCACGCATCCTCAGCTCCAATTCCGCTTCATCAGTCACCTTGGCTTCCATTGGGTAACAAAGGTTGTATAGCGTTCTCGGAGATGGTAGCCCTCCAGCAAGTGACACTTGTGTTGAGTCGTAGATGTTGGTATATTGAGCGAACCAATGGGCGTCTTCTTTGTAGTAGTTCCGATCGATCACCGACTCTTGGTACCCCCCATGCCAGAACATCAAATACGACGTCAACCTTCGTAAGTACTGCAACCATGTCATCTGTCCGTTAACGGTACAGGGACCTTCTACGATGTGCCCGGATGGCACCTGATTGGTGCTGACCATTGCGTAGACCTTCATGTCTCGCGAAAAATAGTCTTTCCCAAATACGTAGTATTTAGATGACCCCATCGGTAACGGCATTCTAAACCACGTAGTGACTGAGATGTCCCTTGATGCCGCACCGGTGGATGCTGATCCACCTGTCCTTCCCCACCGCTTGAAGGACGCCGGCCCATGTCCAGTTGAACTGTCGGAAGGACGCTCCGAAAAGTTCTGCTGTTCAAATGACGACGACGGTGGAGGAGGTCTTGGCGCGCGAGGCATTGGTTTGGCCTTCGGCCTAGCAAAGTCACCGTAGATCTGAAGCGGCGGGCACCACTTTGGCCTATGAGCGACGTCAGGGGGCTCAGGACCTTCACTTTCCAGCATATCCCAAAATGGTAACGAGGGGATAACTTTGTCCTCGATTTTCTTCTTCATCTCCTCGATGTATTCGGTGTAGGATTTGAAGGCGCTGCTCCGCCGGTTGTACTCATTTTGCCTTCCGCTCTCCGCTGCAGCTGCGTTGTACTGAACTCGAAACATTGTGGGTTCAACCGGGATCCACTGATTGATCATCGGCATGACTTTTTCCCTCATGAATCTGAGTTCTTCTGGTATTATCATGGCTACCGGAGGCTTGCAGTTGTCAAGGTATTGTACCATTACACTCATGGAGCCTAGAAAGGTCTCCATATGGTTCTGTGCCGCCGACCTGTATTTCGGCAATCCTCTCTTCCTGGTAATCAGGTCCTCGAGCACATCGATCACGTGGATCTTGTCCAACGCGCTGTCCGAGTTGTGGACCCTTATTGCCAGTGCCATGTTGCGGACTTCTCTGTTCACCGTCTCTATCAGCTCTTGTACCTTCTCCTTCGCGTTTCGACTGGTGAGTTTGTCAGAGGTGTGATAGAAGATCGAGCTGAAGATCGTGTAGTAACTCTCGAGGCGGGTAGCATAGACGTGATCTGACGGATCCGCGGCTTCACGCATGTTCATGCTCTCATTGGCCGACCCGGACAGGTTCCTCCATTGCTGGTAGGCAACCATAGTGTCATTGAGTCTGCCGCTGTTGATGAAGTCGCGGACGTCGTCCCATAAGTCATCGATCGCCCCAATCTCCTCAGGCTCCACAAGGTAGCGAGAAAGGTTGCTGAAAACCCCACTCGCATCGTTCCCGAAGCGCCCCTTAATGGTGGCCATGGATAGCTTATAGCGTCTTGCCAAGTCGCCAGTTTTCTCTTTCTTCTCGTCCTCGTTCATGTAGCCCACTAACTTCTTCAGTGAAGCGGTCAAGAACTTGGTGTCATCGGATTTTGTCCTGGACATTGCATAGTTGATGGATAACGGGACGAGCGGAGGAATGCCGACGGCAATCCATGCTTCAACCACATCCAACCCATGCGTACTCCTTGACATCCTTGGAGGTAGGGTGATCTGCCCTCTCTCCTTCATCTCAACCAGGCCATCGAGGATCTTGATGATGAAAGTCGGGTAGCCGCTCGTGTTGCTGTTATAGTTCATGACACCACCAACAGAAGCCATAGCCACGTCGCTGAAGCGTACGGGTGAAGCAGTGCTGTGGTCACACAAACAAACACAACAGGCCTGAAAATTATGAATGCCATGTGGTTCGATCCGTCGTACGTGTGATATTTGTGTCCCATGCTCATCACATGTGTATACATTCTCGTTTGACGTTGCATCATACACTGATCTTTCGTTGAGGGAACTACCCAAGGCTCGAATCATAAGG
Organism: Durusdinium trenchii; assembly: GCA_963970005.1. Taxonomy (NCBI): domain Eukaryota; class Dinophyceae; order Suessiales; family Symbiodiniaceae; genus Durusdinium; species Durusdinium trenchii. The sequence continues at coordinate 857,225 of CAXAMN010006557.1, read as the reverse complement.
CACGGAACGGCATGCATCATCTTCTCAGACTTCTGGAATTCAGCGATTCTCTTGGTCACGGTCTTCAGGATAATGCCGACTATCTTCTTATTATATAATTGAGTAGTTTTAGTGTATTTACCTGCACAATCTCTATGGCTATGACTCTTGTCACATGTTCTGCTGAGCTGGTCGCCAAACTCAAGATTCCATGACACAATCTCCCAAGGTTTCTTGATGAGTTTCTTGTTGGAGTGCGAATCGTTGAATTCAGCACCTAACCCGTACATACATCCATCAAACACATGACAGTCGCAATCAGTGCCGCTCAACAAACGTTGAACCCTTTGATCTTTCCAGTAGGCACAGTATCTTGGTAGTTCAAACAGTGCGGCGGCTCCGATCCTCAAAACACGAGTCATAACAGTTTCAAAACGTTCCCAAAGGTCCCAGTATAGCGCTCGCTTAAGCTCTATAGATTTAGCTATCGCATTGCTGACTTTAGCGTTGTATCTCGACCATGCTGATCCGCCTGTACAGGGTCCTGCAAACATTACTGCATCCTTCTCCGAGCGTACTGCTGCGAGCGCACGTGCAATTCCGTATGGTGAAGTGAGGTCATCGCTCTGAGATACAGTGACGATGGTGCAATCGTGCTTCGCCGCTAAATGGGTGAAGTGATTACATTCCTCTGAACACAGTAGGATGAATGCGGGTTCTTTACCTATGTCGTACAAATCAACTACCATCTGCTCGTCGCGGGCGGCTAGGTTGTCATCTTCTTCGCACAACACGAACTGGTACCGATATGCAATCTCCCCATCATGTCGTCTCAAGTTGACATCAACTATTCTGTGCTCTTTGCTCTCCTCGCTCTTGGCTTTGCTAACGGAGACGAACGTTGGGACAATGATATCCTTCAATGGGATCGTTTTCATACGCTTTGGGGTGCTACATAACGCTATTGCAGCCGATTGGGCTTCCTCGTTTTCCGATTCAGCGTCGTTTCCCCTAAGGGTGAACACAGTCTTGCCTATCCATCGGAGGTGCGTTTTGGTATGCGTACCTCCACCTGAGTGTCGCCAATAGTCCTTGACACAATCCTCAAAATCTGATGACTCGAACTGACTTCCTTGACGGTAAGTCATCCTATCGTCTTTGATCCGTGACATGTCGACTGGACAAGATGGCGCGTCACCCGGGCAGAACGCCTTTCTCCTAGGAGACGAGTGTATTCTTGTTAGCGTTTTAGCTTCTTCGTCTACCTCCCAATGATCGTGAACTGAGTGCTCTTGCTCTTCAGGATCCGAAACAAAATTGTCGAAAATCATCGAGGACCCCCCAGACCCCCCATTCCCCCCATGCACAAGGCGTGTCAGGGCGTTGAGCACATGTAAGGCAGAGGTCGAGCAGTGATGAATCGACAAGTACAAGGACGAATCACGGAGAGTCTGTTGCAACTCGCGACATTGGACAAGCGGACGCAAGCTAAACAAAAGACGTGGAAGGATCGCAGCGTTGAAATGACCAGACGCAGGAGCGGACACTTCGGGTAACGGAGAAGACAAAGGATGAAACTGAAAGAACGCACGTTCGACCCAGCGGTCAAACCGAACGGGCTCTAAGTTAGGGTCGACCTTATCCTCGATCTGTTGCCATTGCGCGTCCTGCAAGATCCAAGTGCTGCGAAGGTATGCCATATCAGGGGGAGCCCGTGGTGGACGCAGCCTGTACAGCTTGGGAGTACGAACCATAACGTAGGGGTCGCATCCAGGGATCTCTTGCAGTCCCTCTTTGCTCGAAAGTCCCGGCTGATACAGTTGTGGCGGGACAACCGGAATGGTGGTGTAAGGATATGTTGGCACCTTACTGTGACGGTCTTTCTGGAGCTGCTTGGCGTAAGACAACCCATCGTGAGTTGGCTTCATCAAGTCGAGCAATGCTTGGCTGCGCAGACCATCGTCGCTCAGTATATTGATCAGCATGCACGCATGTTTCCATGAGTTGGCATCATCGAACCCTTTAGTGTGGATATCGGCAGCCATACGAGCAGTAACCTCATACACGAGCAACAGATAGTCACGCTTGAACATCTCATACAACCAAGTGATGGAAATACCATGAGTGCGCTCCATGTGACGCATCGTGGGGTTCCTCCCACTCCTCATAACATTGATCATCGCTTGATTATCGTCATAAAAGACTATTCTTGGTGGCGTCCTCATCAAAGTCTCCCACGCACTGATGCTCGGGATTCCAAGTGTCCTCAATGCGTAGTCCGCCGCCACAATCTCAGCCTCCGGGGTGGAGTGGCTAACGCACCCTTGACGTTTGCTACCTCCTGCCAACGGGAAACGAGTTCGTTTGCCTTGGACATGCATGTGTGCACCGGAAGTCGACTTCAACGATTGACCACATCCTGCGTAGTCCGCATCTGCGAATAGGGCTAACGACAGGTCTGCTTTGGAATCACCGACCCAACCTACCATTTTCTGATCGGCAGAATGATGCACGTAACACATCAGGTGGTGCAATTTAGCATCGTCGGCAACTGTCCATTTTGTCACATTACGAGCCAGCACATTGATGGCCCTTAACAGGTCGAAACGCGCTATTCTAGCAGCGTACAACAGTTTCATTAGGAGACTAGCAGCATGAGGCGCTAGGGTACCACGAGGTTGCTCCTTCGCATCAGACTTGACGTCATCGTCTGTTGACCTGGCCTTGGAAGCTGCCTGGTCAGGCGAGAAACAAGTACCACACCATGTGCATGTGACAGCAAGTCCCTTTTGGGTACTGCATGGTGCTCTCGATGGATGATCCTTTGTGACATCCGGTAACATTGGCGTTGCAACTTTCTTCAATACTGTGTCCTTACCCACTATATCGAGGTATTTGACCACGCTCATTTTGAGCAGAGCGCTCATATCATATTTCATTGTAGTGACTTTGGAACCATCGGCCAATTTATCTTCGCCTTTCGACAAAACACATCCTAAATACAATCCGACCTCGGTTTCCGGTTCAATGCGTAGCTTGGATCGGAGTAGGTCCCAACCTTTCTTCAAGTTCTCCTTGGGCCCTGCCAACTTCAAGTCGTCCACATAGATCACTAACAGCAAGTCTAGCTTTTCGTGGTAATACATCGACGGCCATTCTGGTCCGACGGGTTTGAACTCCAATGCACGTACAGATTCGTCGCAATGTTGCTCCCACATCGTTCCAGAGTCTGGATGTCCGTATAATGCTTTGTTCACACGACACATAGGGCGTTTGAGACCCCTTCTGGTGATCTCCTCTTGCAAATGCTTGGGCCATGCTTCCCACGGGAGTTCAGCCCAACACGGTACACCGCCCAATAATGCTTGGATATATGCTCTAATGGCGTCTGCCACCTGCACATCATTACCTTCCAGGCAACCGTAGAAATCGGCCCATCGAGCAGCTTCAAATGTAGCTGGAGAGTTTCCAAGGTCTTGGAACAATGCTGCCTCGAAGTTCTGGTTCTTCACCTGATCTCCGAGTAGAACCCCTCGCCCTTTGAACTTCCTCTTCGGGTCATCGTCAGGCAGTTGGTAGTTCTTTTCCACACATATTCCATGTACTCTTGCTAAGTGAACTTCTTCCCCTTTCTTCTTGGAGGTTGCCACTATCTCATCATATTCTCTCAGCCACGACCCGTCGAATGTTTCCTCATCCCAGAGTCCGCCCCACTCATCCAACATAGATTGCATTGCCTTCTTATTGGATAAGATCTCAGCACGGCTCACAGGTCTTGATACCACAGCGTTGAACAACCTATTGCCCATAAGTTTTGGGCGATGTTGCGTATCACGCACTACACATGGCATCGTCGGAAATGGTTCATCAACTACATCGTTGTCAATGGGATCACCAGTGATGCAACAACATATCTGACCGTTCAGTGGATTGTAGACGTTCTCCGTCTTCCAAGCCGCCATAGCAAGATTGTCATCGTTGTCCTCCCACATGGCACTCTCGTCCCAATCGGTGAGGAATTCTTCATCACTGGGGACACACGTGGATTCGGATGTAAAGGATTTAGGTGACCATGGGTCATCATCATCATCAGTGTCCCACTCCGTAAAGGTAGTAGGCATAGCCAAGCTTGGTCCACCTCCATCCTTCTCATCCTTACCCTTAGACTTCTTTTCTTTCTTGGATTTCTTATCCTTCTTGGTTTTCTTATCCTTCTTGTCTTTCTTGGACTTCTTTTCATTATCTCCTTCGTCACCCTTCTTGGCGTCTTCCAGGTCCTTCAAGAGTTCATCAGGCTCCTCGTCCTCCTTCTTATCCGTACTGCTCCCAAGTCCTTTCGCTTTCTTCGACAATCTATCCACGACCTTGTCTACATGTTTCCCGGCCTTCTTGGCTATAGCTCTATCTTTCACCGATAGCTTCTGCCACTCTTCAGGTGTAAGGTAGTCCTTGGGTCTTGGTGAGTTGTGGAAGAGTCGCCTTCCATCCGATCCCACTCTATATAGACGACCGTCCGTTGCGATCTTGACGTGCTCGCCGTCGTTGTTCAAGTAGATTATGTTATCACCTGGCCCCCCAACGGAGTAGTGATCAGGACCGGAGTACTCCTCTTTCTTCTTCTCTGTGAGTTCTTCCGTTTCCTTATCCTTGATCGCGTCAATTTCGCTAGCTTTTGACTTCAGATCCCCGTCTGGTGGATCAGGCGCATCATCGTCATCGTCTTGATCGTCGCCATCGCCGGGATCGGGTAACTCGGGATTGGTAGGTGCATCTGGAGAACCGGACCTCTCCTTCAGGACTTTCATTCCTTCGAGTGTGCTGTTCAACCTTTCGTATTCCTTCTTCAATGGAAATTCTATTCCGTCGTCTTGGAAGATCTTCTCGGTGATGTGAGGAGTAATCAACTTCCTCAACGGTCTCTCGGCATCATAGCCTAGATTCTGTTGTGCGAAATCGCTTATGGCCCATACTTTGTATTTCCACGACCAGTTCATCCCGGTCCCCATAACGTATCCTGCGAAGATGCCAGGAATGCTCTTGGGGTCGAACTTGTGATCTTGGTCTCTTTCTCTCGCATCACTAGGTTTGAAGAACACCTTCGCTCCAAGTGGTATCACCATGCCTGGGAATTCGCTCTTGTGCAATTTCAACCATGCACTGCTGCCATCGCTCAGCTTCTCGATGTTCAATAAATGGCTTACGCATTCCACAGCAAATGGCCAAAAACATGGTGGTAGTCCGGCTTCTAGAAGGCATGTCGATGTGGTAAGCATCAGGAACTGATTGTTTCTCTCGGCGAGTGAATTGTTCTGGGGATGTCCTGGAAGCGACTGGTCTAGTGGAATCCGGAGTTCCTTGAGTGCTGATTCGAATTGTGGCGCATCATCCGAGTAAGCGTTGGTGACCTTTCTCTTACCGATATAGTGCTTCATTGCCTGCACCACTTCGTCACTATTGCTTGCTTTCAATGGGTAACCCCATATCACACCAGTGAACCGATCTCGAATCACCAATATGTCCTTATCCGGCATGATCCCGTCTCTCGCCATCTTCTGAGTGTTCATGAGATCGAAAGTGATAAGGTCACCGAATGCCTTCAATTTCCGTTTGAAAGCTCCCTTGCTAGTCTTGTAGTGCTTCATCTTTGCTCTCACACATGACTTGCAGTATGGGTTCTTGTATCGGTGCGTCATCAAGTGCAATATGGATTTCGCCTCGTTCTTCAGCACTCCTGGTTTTGATAGTCTGGTTTCCCCGTCAACCACATCGACTTCCAATAGTCCCTCTTCATCTTCATCAATGTCACTCTCCCCTCGTTCAGAATCCGCATCACCTCCATGTTCGTCGCCTCCGGCTTCTTCAGGTTGACCTTCGTGATCACGATCGAATCTCGGGTCTTCCCCGTCATATTCCTCTTCAGGAGAATACCTGTCATCACCGTGTTCCTCTGGTTCTCCTTCGACGCCTGCAACAGCTGGATTGATATCAGATTCACCATCCTGACCTTCCTGGTTATCTTTCTTCTTTCTCCTCCGTCTCCGTGGTTTCTTGGGCGGAAGTTCCTCTTGTTGTGTCTCCTGACCTGTTGTGACCTCGTCTTCATGCCCCACACCTGACAGTATGCGATGAAGTATCGTAGCCAAGCCGTCTGGTCTTGGTAAACATCTCCCGTCATCATCATTCACCTTGATGTAGGGTATGTTGTCATGCACCGATAGCGGAATCTTGTTCGCGTTCTGGTCGATGAGGTATGGCAATTGATTTGCCGGCCATATGAATGAGTACCCTTGTTCCATGCACCGTTTCCCGATGGAAAAGACTGATGGTGTGCTTTCCAACACGTGTGCCTCAGACCTCATGGGTAGTTCGTCCACATTGATGTCCACCATCTCTGATGTACTAGTTACACCATTCGCTGTCATGAAGCTCACGGATTTGGGTCCTTCCTTGGTGGTAAGGCCCATGGCATTGACTTTCTCTCTTGAGATCAAATCGTGTCCACATCCCGTGTCCATGATGAAGCGTATTGGTGGTCCATCATACCTCTCCACAGCCATGAACATCGTGGTTCCTGGTATCGTGTAGTCGACAAAATCCTTCCTTACTACCTCTCTGGTGTTGAAATCAGACAGGTCGACGTTAACCTCGATTCCTTCATCTTGAGTGATTTGTATCCATGCCTTGGCAATGTGTTCAGCATAGAATAGCTCCATCATCTTACCTTTGGCATGTGCTACTCGTGCAGCTATGTTGCTCACTCTGAGGGCTCTCAACGACGAAATGAGCTCGGTATCCACCTTCTGCACCTCATTCCTCTTCTTCCTGAGGGGACGGTTGTTTAGCTCATTACCAGGATCGCAGGTGAACGTGGTCACATTCGCCTGGTCATCGAATCTGACTTTAAAGCGAAGCGCCAGCTTACCTTGTTGTACGTTGGGAAGTGCGGGTTGTACGTCCTCGTCATCACTCTCGATGTCTCCGCAAAGCATGAAGGCTGGCGCAGCCGGTTTGGGCTTGGCTTTGCCTCTAGCCTCTTGTTTTGTAGCAGGAGCAGCGTGATGCTGACGTCGACATTTGTCCCCGAACTTGCACGATCCTTTCTGCCAATTCCAACAGACCTGATCCTTCATTGGCTTAGGGCTACTGCTCCTGCCACCGGGACTCTTAGATCTGTCACCCTTGAGGTTTTCTGGTTTCTTAGCAGAACTCTTGTGCTTCTCTTGGTGACTAAACTTGCATTTGTCTCCTCTAGAACATCCGTTTTTCCCATGGAAGTGGAAAGCGCATCCTATCTTGGACGTATCTGCTGGAGTCGCTGACCTGCCACGATCCCCTTTTGGGCTCTTCGTGGTTGATCTTCCACGATCCTGCTTCTTGTCCTTCTTGTTGTGGTCCTTCGGATTAGCCTGAGGAAGTACTGGAGCGGCGTCATGTTTCGGTGGATCGGTCTTGGTATTCTTGGGTTTCGCTTTAGGGTCCTTCTTCTCCGCCGCTGGTGTGGCTTTCACGATGTTCCCAAAAGCTTTTTCCCTTTCTTTCTTGTTTGTGGTCTCAATTGATTTCCGTATCCACTTCGACATGATCTCTCGTAACTTCTGGTAGGTCTTATCCGGATCCTTATCCAACATGTTGTCGTACACAGACAAGTCTAACGCCATAACTTTGGAATCCTTAATCTTATCCCAAAGCAGGTTGCGAAGTGCTTTGTCAGGAAGCATGTCATCCGCATCCATACCTGATATGATCTCATCCCACTGTCCAAGGAATCTGGATAGTTGATTATCCCCAGGGAACTTTAGATCGAATAAGTGCTTGGATGCATACATCACATCAACGTTGTCGGCACTCCGGAAACTATCGACGATCAACGCTAACATTTCTCGTCCCTTGACCATTCCAGGAATTGTGCCTCTCGCACGTCTCTGCATCATCTGTCTCACCTTCAGTTGTACGTCATGAGATCTCTCACCTGCTGCGTGGATGATCGTATGTAGGGTGATACCTAGCTTAGCGTCTATGCTAGCGAATCTTGCTTCGCCTGATGTCTCGAGTAGAAATGGGTCATATGGTGATCTGAAGGCATCCGAGAGCCATTGGATCCAGTCTTCTTGTTTCTCGTCGCCCGATGCCGTCACGACTGCCGCTACAACCTGGGATTTCCAAACCTCCAGGTCGTGTATCTTGGGCCATGCAGGGATGTTGATCTTCTCGTGTTCCTTCCGAGATATCTTGGAGCCGCCTGAGCCAGAGGATGAAGCGGCACCATGTTCGGTTGCGGCTGCATTCTCCGCACTTGTGCGCTCCTCTTCGTACCTCTTCCGGTACTTATTCCTCTCATCTCTGAGCCGTGATGCATGCGCTTCGAATTCCATCATGTCCTGTTGGTTCTGCATCATACCTTCGTAGTACTCAATTGCCTCTTTCTCCTCGGACCTTAATAACTTTTCAGTACGTTCAAGTTCCGCTCTAAGCTTGGTCATCATCTCATTCTCCACACTGGGTTCTGATCCCATGTCTGGTGGTTTCAACTTCAGTGCGACCTTCAATTGTGCTTCACTTGCGCTTGATTCGATCAATTCTTCCTGAAGACGTTTCAGCATCCTCTCTTTACGTAGAATGTCCTCTTCCAACATGTTCACCTTGGCTTCGGCCTTCTTGAGTTCGGCGCTAGATGGTTGAAACGGTCGATCGGATCCTTGAATCCTCGTCTGAGTCAACTCCTCGTTCGCCTTCTTCAATTGCTCTCTGATGCTCAAGATGAACTTGTCCTGAGTATTAGATCGGTTGTTGAGCTCCTCATTCTCTTCTGATAACCATTTGATCTTGCTTGCATACATTGCTTCCCTCATCTTCATCTCTTCAGCATATTCGTGTTTGTTTCTGGCACTCTGCCTCTGTAGTCCAACTAACTCCTGTCTACACAGATCCTTGACGTTCTCAGCATCTGCGATTGTAGTCATGACCTCGGTTACGGCTCGATCTCTTTCCGCCGATATAGCCTGGATCTCTTCCGTGCCGATGTTCACAACTTGACTAACCATCTCTGCGCTGTTGCGATCAGCGTACTCCCCTAACTGGGTGAGACGATCCCGCATTGCCACACGATCAGTGTCCATCTGGTATTGCAGGTCGTGTGCTGCTGAGAGCAAACAGTCTCTGGATTCTGTAAGTTGGGTGATTCTTCGTTGATTTCCATATCCTTCGACATAACATTCTTCGAGGTGTGCCATCACTACTTCGTGGACTTCGGTCTCGTGTTGTATAATCTGGTTCTGTCTCTGCTCACATTCGACCATCCATGCGTTTTGGTGGTTCAACATATGCACTTCGGCAAGTAGTTGCGCAGCGCACACTTCGCATTCAGGTCTCCATCGGCCCGTGCTAGTTGTAGGTTGTCAGTGCTTGCCCTTGCTCGATCTCCAGCTTCGCTGTCCGACGGCACTGGTACAGCTGACCCATCCTGCAATGCTAACACTCTCACAGCTCCGGTGTCAGTCCTCCTCCTTGTCTCCCTAGGGCTACGGCCTGATCTCGGTGTCCCCCACGGTGGTGTCGAGTGCGCTGACGGGGAACGACTTCGTGCTCTACCTGTCGCATCTTCTCTCACCGCTGTCAGAGTCTCCACTTCGATCGTACCTGGACTAGAGTTGTGGGATGCACTCATCCGATCTGCGGCCGCAGCAGCTGCTCCAAAAGATGCAGTGCTGGCGTCGGATTGGTCCATCTTCAGTGACTGAGGGTAACTGGTCTATCCGATGCGTGTGCGTTTAGATGGTGTTGTGTAAGGCCGCAGCTCGTACCCAGCTCAAAGGAGTCTGGATACGGCTGATAACCTGCGAACGGATGGAAAGGTGTGCCCTGGCCCCGTTCTAGCTCTTAGGTCAACATGAAGCTCGCGCGCTAAAGCTCCTTTTTACCTGGTTGGGCACTTGAGCCAAAATGTATATGGCATGTACCTGTATAGCGACTATACTGGGACCCGATCCCTATTGACAGTTATTGAACTCTGACAGGAACCATTGCTCAATTGGCACCAGTCCTCCATGAGCTGGGGGTTCGGATGGGTTCGGGCTCCCCATCACAACAAGGACTCCGACCAAACGAAAGGCTCAGGCTCCTGTGCTTGCTGCGCAGCATGCATGGCAGCAGGGTCCCAACTACTACGTCCTCCCAGCCGATGCATCCGATCGGTCATGCTGTTTCTCTCCTATTCTGCCTTCGATTTATCACAGAAATGCGCCAAATCTCATGTTCCTAAAAAGGCTATGCTGCTGCCTGGTTTTTGTCTGTATAGAACTGTCTGACACACCTGGCTACAACATGCTACAAGTAGAAACCCTCAACCATCACTAACGCCTGTCACCACAACAACTCTACCACAGTGTCGTTCCCCAAACAAAACAGAAAAGGACCAACACCAAAAAAACACTGGAATACATTCACTCGCACAGCGCCCCACTCTCCAAAAAGAACATGCCCAAGTTGAAACGTCCGCTCCTGTGATGGTATCAGAGCCATAGCCCACGCCCTTGGCCCAGCCGCCTGCGCGCTCCGGCTCTCCTGCTGTAGCGGCAGCGGTGCTCGTGCCGTGGACTGTGCTGTGGACCGGATCCAGGCACGAGGATCACCCTCTACCAGGCTTGGGCTGTGGGGAGAGGGCAAACTCCGTCATGGTACGTCCAGCTAAATCAAAATCATGACCGCTGCGGCGCAGCGTGCCGTCCACAAGGGTTTGGCACTTGACCACAACAGTGGCGCACAGTGGAACCGATAGAGATCCACCAGGATTGGGACCGACCACTTAGTTGCTATATCCCGTGTGACACAAACTCAGTGGCATCCTTCCACCCGAACAACTCGCAACTCCCTCCTTCGCCGGTCTGCGCTGGGCTTCTCTTTCCTGTCGGTGGGAGAAGTCACGCGGGCGACCTTCGCCAAGGAGGCGAAGGGCCGCAAAAGCCCTTGAGATAGCCTCCTGCGGTACCAAACCCTTGGCCAAAGGGAGCTTCACCTGGTTTGGTAGACTAGCCGTCTAGCTCAATCTCTGCTGAAGAAACGATTCCCGCAAGGCTCATGATAACAATGTGAACCTCGAGGAGGGCATCGCTTCATGGTCGAGACGTTCGAGGGAGCTCGGGTTCACGAGCAAAACCGTTGGTTTTCTTGATTTCAGCCCCATCCAGTGAGCGGATGTTGTTCTGGGTGCATCCTATCCTCCAAAGTTAGGCACCCTGACATGGAACTGGATTATTCGACGTGGAAGTGGGTTATGGGGTGCAATTATTGCTGTATTGGTTTCTGCGTTATGAAGCCGAAACTGAATGCCTCTCAAGGTCTGCCATTTGTGAACTGCCGATTGGCAAGGCAGCATCCCAAGCTGCTTGGCTGGACCACGTGATGAAAGGACCACCACATCACGACTCATGGACCTGAACCTACTTCTACGTCCAAAAAAGTCCACAACCCTCGTGGTAAGAGCCAAAACCCCTGAAAAAACAGGTCTTTCCAAAAAAAATGGGTGGGGGGGATCAAAACCACTGGCTCCTCCGATTTGGGGAGAGTCTCCGACCCCGCTCGGCCGCGTGTGTCCGCTCGGCGTGTCCCGGCTCCACGCGTGTCGGACCCGCCCCCCGGACCCGACCTCCCAGCGCGCCGAAGCACGAGGCCGCCAGCTCGGAGCTCCTGAGATGGACGAGTTGGGCCCGGCCACGCGGAACCGCTCCGGAGGGCCGCGGAAGAGCACGGCGCACGGGGCGGGGTGGAAGGGGGTGGGCAACACCACCATTTCCCGGTTCGCCTGGGAATGAGAAGGGGATGGGTCACAGCTGGTGGAACTGGGAATTCTGGATTTCCCTAAACTGGAAGAACAGGGACTGGACTTCTTGGGATTTCTTGATTTCTTGGGATTTCTGAGGCTTCCTGGGATATGATTAGGAGTGAGAAGCCTGAGATTCCTGGGGCCCGTTTCACACGTCCGCTCTCCACACACGGATCCGAGCCAAGCGGCTGAGCCCAGGGGTCATCCTCGCGATGAGAAGGGGGGTGTGTATTTTTACCATGGGATGCACCCCATGTGGAGTTGTTGTCTTCTTCTTCAAAGGTCTTTGGGAGGTCTTCTATTGGGTGTTGATGTGTTTTCCTTCCTCTAGTGGGGGTTCAAATTGGGAGGTCCCCCCATGTGATACGAGTTGGAAAGACTCCCCGGGTTGTCCTAGTTAGGATGTGGCAGGAGGCCCCGTGCTGCTCGCTCGAACTTCTCTGTGAGGGATGCGGATTGACTAGCCAGTTGAGTCATGTAAGGTGCTGGTAGGTTGGTTTAGATCAATAATAGTATTACAGTATTTACAGTATCTATAAAATGTGTCTTTCAGTGGATACTTGTGCTTCACTTGGGTCTATCCTATTCCTGGTTAGTAAAGGCCTTCCTCTAAAATCATGCTAATTGTTTACCACCTGTGACAGGTAAGTTCAGACACCCCCAATGCTTCAGTGCTTTGCCCCCAGGGCGGTTGAGCTAGCCACTCAACCAGTTTCTTCATTAAAAACCAACCGTTCCAAAACGTGTTCCTTCTGTTTGAAGCTTCCCACATACGACTCAAAGTCCCGTTCCACCAAGTGACCCGGCTGGTCACAGGTGCCCCATGTCTTGCCGGGTTTCCGTCCGTGCTCGAGCGGAAAGCTGAATCAACGACCATCCTCTTTCCGATGGAGTGAATTCCGACGGATCCATGCCTCATGTCTTGTGGCAAACGATTCCCATATGTCCACTGAGCCCCATTCCTTCGGTTCCCACGATGGATCAATGCGCCAGTGCCATCGTGTTCCATCCTGTTCGCCGAAGAGGCTCCGCTTGGCCGCCTTCTTGGGGCCACAACGACGACGTCTTTGCGTCTCAAAACCCCCAAAAACGAACTCCTCGAGCCGCGTCCGACCGGCAGGACGGACGGCCAACGCCTCGTAGGCGTTGCCCGGCACGTCCACCTGCAGCTGTTGAGGCTTGATGCCTCGAAGCCGTTGCAGTTGCGCCAGGCGCTGCTCCAGCGGGCTGAAGGCGCCCTGCGCGGGGGAGCGAAGCCCCAAGGAGACGGAAGGAAGGTGTCTTCACAAGGGAAAGCGAGGAACACGCCATGACGTCCACCCGAAAGTCTTGAGAACAACTGGATTTTGGAGCAGTTCGAAGAAAGAAATGTTTTGGAGTGCAGACTTCCTGAGACGCAGCTGGAGAGACCAAATCCACCTGCCAGGTCTCCAGCATCACTCACCACCAAGCGCTCCACCTTCCAAAAGCCCCACCCACCCAGCGCGCCCTTTCTTCCACGCCTCTGGATGCGCCTCCAGGTCGTTTCGGGCGCTGTGAAGGTCCACTCCTCGCTGGTGGGCCCCGGTAAACGCCCACCAAGCGGAGTTCTTTGAACCAGGACCATCCCTCCCTCGAGGCGAGGTGGGTTCAGAAGCTAGAGAGGTGGTGATTGTTTAAATGAGATTCAATGAGGACTCCTGGTTTCTGAGGCCAGTTTTTCGGAACCTATATTATATAAAGAGACCAGAGCTAGAAGAATGAAGGAGAATGAATGTCCTTAACACTGCCCAGACCACTGATTGGAATCGGAAGACTGGACCGTAGGCTTCCAAGACCATATTGTCATATTCAATGAAAGATTGACCTGGTTTCGTAGTGCAAAGGCCTTAGTTCAACAAGGGTTGTTGTTCGGTAAGCCTAGCACTCACTTACAGTAAACCAATGGTGGTTGGTTTCGCCTGGGGCGCACTGAAATTCCAAACCCTCGAAATATCGTCCAGGCTGCGGGAGATGCGGCCCAAAAAGCTCTGCACCGCCAGTAGCAAGTCGCGGGAGGACCTCAAAGCAGCAGCTGTTCTCAGCGGCGCCGGGCAGCTTCCACCGGCGAAATCGGCTGTCTGTTAGGGAAAGCAGCACAGGGATTGGGCAACTATAAACATGCTGGAGCATATCATATATTGTAATACTATTTTAAAGGAGAAGTGACAAACCCTGGCAGGCTGAGATCTCCCTGGTGCGTTCATGTGTTTTATCACCACGCTGGCGAAATGAAACAATCCGCTCCTCTTGAAGGCTCATCCTAACAACAATCCGCTCTGCTGTTGATGAACCTTCTTGGCAGATACTAAGGTTCGGTTCCATTCCAAGCCCATCCGGATTTGGCTTCATCCTGCATGCGGAACCTCTGGCAGTCGAAACTCAGCCCTGCTGGAACGTTCCGCTCCTTTCGGCTCGTGCGCAGCTTTGCGCGCTTGGCGCAGCAAGCAGAAGTGGGCACCGGATCAGTCCACCGCATCAGTCCACTGGATCACTCGTCTTTCTGCAGTGGTAGAACCGAAACTGAAGCCCTGCACGGTCGACCTCATCACCTGTCCTCACCGTGTGTAGCTCGTCCTTGACCAATGAAAGGCCTGCCGCGCTCAAGAGCTTCACTGTATCATCCCTTGGGTACGAAGACCAAACCATGGTCGTTCCCAAAAAGTCCATCTCCAAACCGCATTCCCCGTCGCCGTCCTCAAAGCCAGCTCCGAGGTTGAACACGAAACGCCCCCCGGGGCGCAACCAGGACGCGGCGCGCGCGAAGAACGCCGCGTGGTCCCGGCGTGGCAGGTGGAAGACGGAGAAGAACGCGCAGATCGCGTCGAAGCTCTCCGCCTCGCAGTCCAGGGCCGTCATGTCGCTGCAAAGGAAGGTGGCCCGGTCCGACGGCACCAGCTGCTTCGCCAGTTCGATCTGCCGGGGAGAGATGTCAACTCCGGTCACGCGCATCTGCCGCGCATCGTCCACGATGGCCTTCGCCTCACTGAAAGGAAAAAGCCAGTTTGTGTCGACATGGTCTTTGGAATAAGGAGGTTATGTAACCGAGGGGGGTTCAATCGTCATGTCGCATCCATTTGCTCCTTTTTTCCCCTAGGTCTTGGCGGGTCTCCGTGTTCAAAACCAAACTTCTATCGAAGTGAGTTGCTATCGGCACACCAGCCCCGCAGCCTGCATCCAGCACATGGGCGCCTGCGTGCAGCTCGGCCATCAGCTCCCGAAAGGGTTCCAGGCGCAGATCCTCCTCACCGGACGAGTGGCGGAGGTAGGCCTCGGCACAGCGGTCATATCCCTCGGCCACGAGCTGGCGAAAGAGCGCCCCATCGGCAGCAGCGCGGACGCTGAGATCCGGTGCCGAGTCCATGGGGCGCGGAGCGCGGCAGCAAATTGAAGTATAGATTGGAGGATCAACGACGGGGTACTGAAATTGGATCATATACTGACCTTAAATCAGTTGGTGTGGACAGCTGAGACAAAGTCACATGAGTACTATATAGTGAGTATACTCAGTATTGGAGCGAGAAAGGAGGACACAGGATCGCGCAGGTAGGCGCTGGCAGCATGCCGCAGCTTCATACCGTTGTTCTTGCCAAGACGAACAAGTTGTGAAGAGAACTTTCTCAAGGTCATGTGCCATAGTTGAAGCTTTTTGCCGCTGTGTCCATGTTGTGCTTCAAGGACAGCTGGCTGGTGGAAGTACCGGCACGAGAAGGCTTTCAGGTCATACATTCAATAGTTCTTGCATCATGTTGCATCTACAAAGTGACAACCCAAACAGTGCTGAATAATGCTCACTCCTTCAGCTGCACCCCCCAAAAAAAAGAAAAACAAACTCTTGGAGGCATGGCTCATGATGGCTCCATACCAAAACCAATTGACAAACATGTTCTGTTGTATGCAGTGAACCTCGTGGAGGTTGGGACGTCTTTTCATGCTGACAGAAACAGCAGCTCAGCAGCTCTCGGTTTCACCGTTTTGGGCTTCACATCTTTCTGTGACTAGACTCGAAAGGTGCATCACTTCGCCACCCCGGGCCTCTTCAAAGGTTTTTACACTTCACGCGAAGGGGGACCGCGGAAGCCCGTGAAGCATCATACGCTTCACTGCATTGCACATGAAAAGGACTCACCTCCCGTAGGTGTTGCATACGGAACGACACCCGAATGCAGTGGTGAATCAGGATTGGCCGAAGTTCTTGCTGGTTGAGTGGAACAACGGAGCCCAGTTTCTACCGTGGCCCTCGCCCGGCGGGTGTGCTTTGGACGGTCCATCCTCCTTCCAATCGGCCAGACGACCCATGAACTTCCCGGGCCTCATACCCTCGCAATCGTCCCATCAGGGATCTATACCTGGACCTGGACCACGAACTTTACAGCTATGACTGTCGATTTATATCTACACCGACACCTTGCCACATGTAGAACCAGAACTGTCCAACCACCAAATCCGGACCGATGCCTATGCCTCCACAGTCGCCGGGACTGGCCTTCGATGGCCTTCGAATGCGGTGGGTCCACGTGTCGACTGGCTTAGCCACAGCACTGGAAGGGGCTCCAGCCTTTCAGCTGGAGCCTCGGATGGCAGGCGAGCGCCGCCTGGACATCGTATCCTGGGCGAGCAGGTCATCGGACGGGTGATGTTCGGACTGGACTGGGGATTGGTCAGGGAAGAGCTACCAGGTGCTGTGCTGAAGGAAGAGCTGTCCAAGCAGCTACTTGCTTCCATACTTAGATACTGATGTTTCAGGTTTAGGTTTCTCACCTATCATGATAATAGATGAAAATAGCTTACTTGTACAGCAATTGGCATAGTCCGGCTATGGCCATTGCTCCTTCAAGATTGGTCACCACCCATGGGTTCAGAATTTCCTCGTTTAGCACCGCATCCGTAGTGCGTGGATCAAAAAGCATCTTCTCAACCCACGGGTTCTGAGACGTCTGTTGACCGATGACTCCCATGAAATCCTCCGTCACGCCCTCGGAGATGAACATGTGGAGGAAGCTAGCCTTCCAAAGGTGTTCATTCTCAGGTTCCATGTGAATCTTCCCCAGCGGAGAAGATTATTTTAACAAAACACACACACCATTGTGCCATATCACCATCCAACTGACCGGAGCTACGCTCCAAACCGCTCGGTCCTCACGCTCTTTCTTGATTTCATCGCCCCTCACCGAGCGGCGGCCCTGTAATCTGGGACGGATCAGCGCGAAGCTGGGCGGGTAGAAGGGGTGCAAGTCCTCCTTGAAGAAGACCCGCAGCTCCACGAAGTCGTAGCCTCATGAAGTCGTCAGACAGAAAGGGACAGAGCACGAAGTGGGGGGACCAGGGGGGAGGTGGGAAGGTGGGAGTGAGATGAGAAGGCCCGCGGGTGCTGCAGATTCCGTAGGTGGATGAGGATGGTTGGAGTGGGGAATAGGTAAGCGATGGTAAGAGATACACTCTTACCAAGCATTAATGAATGTAGATACTGATTGCGCCAGCAATGGATTAAACATGTTCAAATAACTATATACTGTATAATATCTTCCTAATAATTCCTAACATTTGGATTGTAAAACCTCGTGATCTGGGGGTTTGCTTGGTCAAGAGTGACTTCCTCTACATCGCATGGGAACACAAATCTTTTAAGATTAGTTTTATGTGCACGCATGGGACTGGCAGTGGAGATGACAGACTCACAAAACCCCCGAGTCTGATCCGAACATCGCATCATATTATCGTATCACATCAAGTCGTCGACGAAAACATCGCCCAGCCTTGTGGGCCATGAAAAACATCCTTTCACTGCTCCGATCCCGGAGAAAAAAAACCACTAGCCGCTCCAAACACTCTTCTTCCCACCGAAATGCCTGTGGCATACTGCCGCGCCGAGCTGCCCTGGGAGGCCTGGAGCTGCTTCAAGTCCTCGGCCAAGCACCCCTCGAAGCCCCGCAGCCGCACCGCCTTGGGTGCGGGGACCGCACGTGCAGTCACACGGTCCGAGACGGTCTAGGGGGCGGCCAAAAGATCCAGAAGAGGATCGGTAAGGGAGTGGGTGTGTGATGATCATGATATGAAGTGTGTACAGTATATTAATATGTTTTTGGCATTCGAGCTTTTACATCATGGCTGTGGTCGAAGCACAAACAAGTATAGTACAATGCTAGCGCAGGCGGCCGCACAGAGGTGGGGACCACTGAACTGAATAGAAGAGCCTTTGGAGGAGTCTCACAGAGACCCTTGAGGGGAGTGCCTTGCTTCCTATTTCACATGGTTTCACATGCGAGCAGCTCTACGTGCTTCTCATCCCAAACGAATGCGGCGACATGCTGCGAAAAGCCCTGGATTGCCAGGATTGATCCATCTCCATCCCCACGGTAGCGGAAGCCTGCAGTGTGGCTTCTAGAGGGCTCGTGTGGTAGGTAGTCAACCCCCCCAAAAAAATGACATCATCAGATTGCAGCGTCCACCGTCTGCTGTCTGCGGATGTCCGTCTTCGTCTTCCAAGTTCTCTTCCCATCAGCACCTCCGCTTTTCGGTCGGCTGCGGATGTAGCAAGGTGCCCAGTGATAGACGTTGAAGTCCACCGCATCGGCTTGGATGCCTTGGGTCCTTGGGCCAGACTCCGACTCCGCCTCCACCGGAGGAACCCGGCGGAACCGGCGAGGCCCAAGAGTCAAAGAGGCGAGGCGAGGCGCTCGGGCCCGACCCGAGGGCTTCAGCAATGCAGTTCTGATGGATGGAACGTGACCAAGCCCATGGATGGTGCTGCAAGTCCAGGCTAGAAATGTCTAGAAGTCTGGCACATCCCAAGCTGAAGACTTTCGAAGACTCGAGGGCTGCTTGAAAGCTTTGCGGCCCAGTGGCATCTGAGTTTGAAGACTGTACAGTTCGTTGGACAAAATGCTGAAGGCCTCTCGTGCGAGTAACTGAGTCACTCCCATCATGTGGGCATCATTTGAGTGGTCAGATTCCAATTTGCCTGCAAGCCGCACAAGAATCGATCAACTCGCCACGGACATCCACGGAACATCTGGACTTGGACTGGTGCGATTTCGCAAGGCTAACCATCCATCGTTTTGGAAAGGCACCCAAAGGCCCAAAGGCAGAGTAGCTTCAGTGGCAGAGCTAGTCAACATCAAGCACGAAAAGAAGGAACGTACCGACCTGATGGTCCTAAGCATCGCACTGGGAGGCCTAGCTTCAAACAAACAAAGCAATATATAACTGTCCAAAAGAAGAATTGATTGATTTGATGTTTAACACTCCAGGTATGCCCAACAGCGAAACCCCCAGGTTTCCATCAGTGAGGAAGGCCGACGAAAAAACCACGATGTCATGTCTTCTGCCAACAGCACGCATGCAGAACAACCTTCGGCGAGACGAGACCAATGAGTCCTGATGGGAGTCTCTTTGCTTGAGGTCTCTATGGGGTCTATGAACCTCTCTTTGCTATGGGGTTCATAAGAACATAGAAGAACCAAAGTGGGAAGCCCAGGTCATCAGGTCATCTGTGGTTGACCCTAGGGTCGGCCCTGGGGTCGACACCAGCTTCTTCGCACCTCTTTGGAGTTGAAGATCTGTTCGCCCGCGGCCTTGAGTTCCTCATTGGTCAGTTCCGGAGGTTCGCCTCCCGCGGCGCCCACGGAACAAAAGAGAACAGGCGAAAATGATGCTGATTCGATGGGTATGTAGCTATGAACGGGTTCACATCGATTCTCCTTTACATCATTTACATCATGGTCGGAGGGCGCGGCAAAGCCGGAAGACGATTTTAGATTATTTTTAGAAGGTGCTTCTGTTGGCCGCAGAAGCAAGGATGGATTCATCTATCGGATATAGAGAGTAGATGGCACAAGGGCCCCTAACTGGGCCCCCAATGTCGGTGCTTTATGGACCCCCATCTAAAACACCTAAAAGGGGTGCCGCACTGGGTGCGGCCATCAACTTGAAACCGACTGAAAGTGGTTTGTTTTGCAGGCGACTTCCGCACCGCTGCAGTGCACATGTGGATCCAGTCTCTCATGCTCCGCCCTGGGCCGCTCCGCCTTTCCGGCGCTTCTCCCGGACGGACAGGCGCTGATCTTCGACCTCCTGGTGCTGGTGCCGCTTCGCCGGGATGGCGTTCGGGTGGGGTGCCGGAGTCGTTGGGTGGGCTTCGCCGGTGGCTTACATTATCTTTGGCTTACATGGCTCCCTGGCTGTTGCGTTCGCACTCTCGCTCCCTCTCTCCCTCTCTCTTCCGTGTTTTTTCCATGTTGATACGTCCTGTGACCCAAAGACTATAACTCCAGAGTCGAATCATCAAATGCCTTCCGAAGTTCTAAGCGGGGCTGATTGGGCCAGGAAAGTTGACCCCAAAAGAGCAATCAAATGCAATCAGAACCGCAGTCCATGATTAAGACGAAGCGGGCCCTGGTGGGTGGTGCTCTGTACAATCTTTGGACCATCAATGCCCTGTGCATTCATCTCCGACAGAGGTGAGTCGCATCATGCGATCGCATCTGACATACAGCAATGGCACACAGAGAGGGAGAGAGAGAGGGAGGGAGCGAGCGAGGGAGGGAGGGAGGGAGGGAAGCAGTAGACGGTACTGACGGTACTGTTCTTCCAGCGTTTCCCACCTTGAAACGCATAAAATGCATCAAATACCACCTAACTCAGGAGGGACACTTGCCTGTAGCAAACAACACCCTGGACAAGAACGCCTTTTACACATGCTCCAAGTGGTTCAATTTGTTCGGTCCCAAGTGGACCAAGTCGCATAGTTCCACTGGTCCCTGGTCTGCCGGTCTTCGCTCCTGCCATTTCATCTTCTTCCAGCCGGGTCGGTTGCACCGCTCATAGGAATCATCCATGATGCCGGTGCCTGGTCCACCGTGGAGCTCATTCGACGAGGAGAGTAGGGAGGGAGGTCCATCTAAGAGCTTCCATGCAAAAGCCAGACACGACTGATGGGACTGACATATTTACCTACATTGGGGTGGTTGACCCGGGGTCAATGTATGTAAATGTGCCAGTCCCATGTGTCATGTCTGGGGACAATGTGGCATGGCATGGCCTTAGCTTTCCCCCAATTCACACAAAAGGAATCAGCACTGTTCTGGTGGGTCCACCAACTTGCTCCGAACGCGTCCCTCTCGCGGGGCTGACGTGCATGAGTTTGGTACGATTTTTTGACAAAACATCTAGAGATCAAACGATTCCAAAATAGACTCCCATCCAGTCTGAATACGTTTGGGATTTGCGGTTTTTGGTCCAAAACCGGTTTTGGATCAAATCATTCAACTCCCCATCCAGTCCATCAGAGACCCCGGCTGCGACCCTGCCTTCGTCGGAGACCAGGTCTTCATCCGAGTCCTGTGGGGCCCGTTCAGGAGACACGGTCAGGATGGCAACTTGGAGAAAATCACCATCTCATGTGGTCAAGAGGAGGCTCAGATAGGGCTCAGCTTTGTGTGCCACAAAGCGGGGGAGGCCTTCCAAAGCCTCAAAGATCCCCAGCTTGGCAGCGCGAATCCAATGGCATAGCTCACGTTTGATCCCAAAGACCATCCCTAGGATTAGAGAGGAGATGAGACTAATGAATACTAAGACGACTGATCATGATCACTGGTAGCGTTGGGAAAGAGCTTAGCGTTGGGAAAGAGCTTGAGAGAATGTTGTAATTTGAGATGAGTGACGACAAGCTCTACAGTCTGGGGTGCGCCCCACTAGAAAAAGGGCCCCGGCATTGGTGCAGTTTCAGTCCTAGGCATCTGGGTTGGGCATGTCGACTACATAAAATCCAGTGGAATCATGGTGGTTGGATGTGGTAGGCCATCGACTGGTAGGCCATGATTCACGTCGGTCAGTCGCGAATCACGTGGGCTCCCGGTTTCGAACCGTCGGTCAGTCGCAGTACAAGTCCTGTTTCGTTCGCTTCCAAACGCGTGAAGCTTCCTTCCGTGTAACTTCAGATCTTCGGAAGTTCCTGGTTCTTCGAAGTGACCGAACTTGATAACTTGGTTTGAGGTCACTTAAGCCTCTTAAGGGTCACTTAGGATCACTTAGGAACCTTCAAAAAAGGTCACGAACTGAAGAAGCTAGTTGAAGGTTCCGGGTTTAGGGTCAACCTTCCCGGTTCCTTCAACCTCTTGGCGGAGGAACCGGTCCGAGTTCGTTCACCACGCCTGTAGCTCCAGCTCCGGAGCGTCCACCTGAAGTGACAACAGCCGGGGCGAAGTGGCCCAAAAACAAACGAAACTCCACTAGGGCAGGGACAAGAAGCACCTGTCCCAAACACACAAACACAATATGAATCATTTGATCATCATCTGATCACACAGTATTGGGATCGAATCATTGAGCTTGAAAGACACCTCCACATTGCAAAAAGCATGGCAGAACTAAATTGCGATGTTTCTGAAAATCGGTGAAGCCCACTTTGGGTGAAGTAGGTGCCGGTGAGGCTTGAGTGCTCTTGTGGCACACCACTAGGCCGGCCGAATGAGACCCATATATGATGTCCAACAAGCCGCCTGAGCCGTTATTGATGCTCATGGTATTTCATGGTGGTGTGCTGTGTGTTGTATAACCTTGCAATGAGTGTTGAGAGGCGAGGAGGCCTCAATGAGTGTTGTATGGTGCCTCAAGTGTTGTATGACCTTGCAAAGGAACAACTCGAGAGCTTCCTTCCCCTCAAAGATACTCTTTCTCAAGACGATCCACCAAGCAGTAAGGTTCCAATAAGCCACAGTAATAGGGGTGCAGTCTTGAGTGACGCTAGGCGGCGGAAGTCCTCTTGGCTGACGCCTTGGCTGACGCATAGTGTGCTATGCTTTGAAATGCTTTGAAGAACCTTACCACAAATCCCAGGCAGTGGGACCTGGGACCTTCCTTCCTTCCCCCACACCTGGCACCTTCCTGCTATGCTTAGTGTGCTATGCTTCATCTGGCACCTTCCTTCCCTGGAATCACCACCGCGGCCTTGAGGACCTGCATGGCTGAAGAAAGCACTTCGTTCAGCTCCAAATGCTCCCGGTCCCCTAAGAGCTCGTTGATCGCCTGGAGGGCACCGGCCGTCGCCCGTGGATTTTTGGGCGGAACCCATCCGAGGCTTTAAACCTCTTTTTGGGCCGACGTGTCTTCGACCTCAATACTCTTGGTTCATGTTGAAGAATGGTGACATGAAGATGCATCCAGGGATGTCCAGGGCCCAAAATCACTTGTGGTGATTCACGATTTGGTGGTCTTTTTCAGGTGTGCAGATTTATACTATACCCGGAAGTGAGTTAGGACTTTACGACAGCTCCAAAAAAACAGGACGGACAAATGAGATAGGTCACGAAATAGGGTACAAAAAGAATGCGCAGATGAGATCCTGCTGGCACAAAAAAGTTGCAACCCATCTCATGTGCTATACCGTGGGCGTACCGTAGCCGTCAATGATAGCTTTCAGCCGATGAGATAGGACTATGTGCTGAATGTCAATCAAAAAACAAAATAGAATATAGTCCCTAGCCATGAACGAGCAACGCCCGGCATATGCTGGCATCAGCAAAGCTCTTTCAGCCCATGAGTTAGGTCCTTGTGGCCAATTCTATCATCTCCTGTGGTCTCCGCCAAAAGTAGGCTTTCGGCAAATGAGATAGTCCAACGGATTACGGGGTGTGTGTTCGAATACTCCCAACTCACCTGGGACTAGTGACTAGTATGCTAAAAAACAAACATTCGCTTCATATGATGTCACAAAAATGTGATCCAAATGAAATCCAAACATGTAACAACATGGTCGCAACATGCTTCCTTCGTCACATGCACCACGTGGACCACGATTGGAACGAACAAACCATCACGTCGGACACACAACCGGCCTCCACAAGCTCGGACTCGCCATCCTCACCGGTCCGCCACACAGCAACATGGAAGACCAATATGGAACGATTGGACACTACGAACGGGGCGAAACTGGCATCGCTACTAGGAACAAGGACGCCAGCTGTCTTGTCATGGCCTCTTGGATCCAAATTGGCGATGCAAAACCAGTGCTGCTAGTGGCGCACTGAGTTCACACGGTGTTCATCGAGAGAAGCAGGACGTCGGAAACACCAAACGAGACGCTCCAGTGCGAGCAACCTACGATATCCGAAACGCTCTAGTGTCAGCGATGCTGATATTCTGAAGCCTTGTGAAGTAGACTCTTTCAATCTGAGGTCACCTGCAGGGACCTGGGCTTCCTTGGGAAGGCCCACAACGATGCTTCAACTGCACCCCCAGGGCCTCCCCCATCATGATGCCGCCGCTGTCGGGATAGCTCTCGACCTGTTCTTGAAAGGGTGCCTGGATGGACCTTCAGAGGCCTCATGATGGACCTCCAGAGGTCTCTTTAAACAAATGATTTAAGATGACCTCATGGACGGAAAAGGCTCAATCAGCTTTTCAAGATAGCAAGCAAGCACTACTAGGCCAAAAGCCGGATCCTATAGTAACCTACTAAACTATAGGGCGAGGAGTTCTGGTCATATTACATTATATATTATACTAATTATATGCTTGTATAGCTAGAGATACGATGGGCTCTGATTCATCATGGTCGCAAGGCACCTCATAGATGAGGAAGTTCAAACGATGAGCCTGCCCTTCAACGCACAACTTCAACTCGATCACATTGTCCTGGGGAAACCAAACGAAGGGTCAGCGAACTGTGTGAACACGACAAACGCCACTCACAGCTGCTTTTCATCCCTGCCATGGCTTGCAGATCTCACTATAGTTACTTGAACCCTTCCCCGCCTCCCCTGAAACCCTCCCCCCCAAAGAGACTCGATCGAATCGTTGTGCTGGGTGCTGCAACCACTCGTGCACGTCCAGCGGGGGCGGGGCAGCACTGGGCGAGCCGTAAGGTGAACTGTTCTGGTGGCGCCGTCTGAGGAGCCAAGCTTCCGGTCCGATTGGGAGACCTAACCGGCTCTCTTCCCAGCAGTTGTTCATCTTTTTCACCTGGAAAAGGAGTTACATTATGTTACCTAAATGTCCCCATGCCCACACCGATGCTTGACATGGACTACAGCAACTCCCCACATCTCTGAGAGCCCCCCCCGCGCCTTCACGCCCTCCACACCTCTCCGCCCTGTTTTTGATCCACCCGTCGAGCTGAAGGACCACCCTTCGAGCTGAAGGAACCCCCCCCCCATGCTCTTTTCAGCAGCTCCTCCAGCTGGAGACGTTGTAAAGCCTTGATCTCTCGGGACCGTAGCGCCTCCGGGAGACCGCCGGACTCGTCCCCATTGAGGCCGTTTTTCGCCCGGGTGGGACGACTCACGCGCGAGCTATCGACGGGGTACTATGGGATATGGCTATAGCCTATAGATGCCGCCCTTGTGGCCGGGAAAGGCCTGTGGGATCGAGAAATAGGTCCGAAGCTGGAAATCTAAAGAAGATCTGTCACTTCATAGGCCCTGAAAATGGATGTGACACCTCTAGTCAGGAGAATTGACCTTTTCTGAAACCGATCTTCGGCACTCGTCCAGCTTCCATGCCCCATCGCACATGCCCAGGCACCTGCAGGTGAGATCTCAACAGCACTTCGCCCATCGCACATGAGACACGACGCCGCGAAAGCACGAGGTGAGGGGTTGGGTGGAAGAAACGGTCCAGTCGGACTCTTTGGTCGCCCCAAATGGATCATCCAGTGGTCAAGGGGGGCTCATGCCAGCGAACTTGCAAGGCATGCAGGCCACAAGTTCTGGTGACCCATGTGATCAGCGTTCCAGCGTTCCTCATATCAACACTGCAGCCACAAAATCTATATAGACCTCTGCATGGATGCCAAACGAATATCGCTGGCCTTGGCATGTTTTCATCTGTTTTCCTGCCTTGGCCCGCGAAGGCTTCGAACTGCGAACATCTTCAAACTTGTTGCCGTGCCACTGCGGCCCCCATGCGCATGAACGGGTGGGTGGCCAATCATGGCACATCGTCTTCGGTCGAGCCTGGAACGTGGCAGTCGCAAAGGTAGCAGTCCTTCAAGCACTGACGCACAGGTCACTTGGTTCACTGAGATCTTCACAACTCACCCAATCTCTGCAGAATTCTGCAGACTCTTGATTAATGAACTACCCTCGGAACCTCGTTGTTCTTGTTTAAAAAATATGTGCTTTACTCCAAAATGGATCAAAATGGTTCTATCGAGGGTCGATCTCCGTTCCGCGCAGCACGCCGCATGACGCCACTCGGACGTCGGCAGGAGCGGAGACTGTGTGCCGCCCCTGCCAAGTGCAAACAAGAAAGCATACCCTCGGAGTCCAAGACAGCGCTTAAGCTAAAAGCGAGATTCTGTCAATTCTGTCCTAACTGTCCTATGACTTCCGATGACTTTCAAGTCTTAAGTAGTCTCCAAACTATCTTTGACCTTTCTGGGGCCTCGTCAAGGCCCAAACACTGGGCTCGCCACGCCGCCCCGCTCCACGCATTCGGTTTCCCTTTTGCATCGGTTCCGCGGTCGCCCCAGGATGCACTTGGTGTCATCCCCCAGGCTGAAGGCGGACGGGCCGCCACGAAGGCGGACGAATTGCCGCAGCCATCAGGCTCGGTCCACTTGGTCTCAAGTGCCGATTCTGGTGGCCGTCCGGATGATCTGCAAGGATCCACATGGTTCGTGTCCTGTGTCTTTTTATTGAAAGGGCTCCCCTAAAAGGGAACCAGAGCAACTCTGCATCCTCACAAGTCCGCTGAAGTTCGCCCAAGTGGGTGGTCAAGAATGTGAGTTGCAGGGATGCAGAGTTCTGAACTCAGAACAGGCCTCAGCATCTCAGAAGACCAGAAGTGAGGGTCCCTCTGAGTGAAAAAGCTTATCTTCTGACATGTTGAAGCTCCAAATCCCATCCAAGGGACAATGGAATGGATAAAATCGATGCTCAGCCCAAGTCCTCAAGGTGGCCTGTTACTGCTTTTCGAAACGATCCGCATCCAACGATATCCAACGATCCAAGCTTTGTTGGGGTTCTTTGTCCATGTTTTTCTCGAGCTCTAAGGACCGCAGGTCACACTTTCACCACATCTTCGAGCACTTGAAGAGGCTGAGCAAAGCTGGAAGAGGCTTTGACTCTCGGGCGTGGCATCGGCTCCAAATACAGGAGTCCCAAAACTTTTGACTTATAGAATTAGATACTTAATGACAGTAGCCGAACATTTTAGGTGTCCCATTTCAGGTACTTGGCTCCAGAGCCAACTCCCCGGTGCACCGGGTTGGGCCGACCCTCCAGATCTTCCAAGACTCGAAACCAAAGATTTCCCTTCTGCAAGAAAACAGCCACTTCTGAATTCTGAGTCTAAGAATGTCTACCAGTAGGGGGATGTCTTCCAGATTCTGCCAGCCCAAGGAGTCTGCATCCCCATTGACGACCGATACCCTACTCAAACAGAGCATGGCGCTCACACGTGTCGTCGCTGCTCGAGCCTTGTCAACATGTGAAGGTGGTTGGAGGATTGGCAGAATGGGAGGTGGTGCTGAGGAAGGAGTTGTGGCAAAACCACAGCTTGGAACATACCAACCCTAGATTCTAGATGCATGTTCATCACCAAAATGAGCAAACACGCAACGGTGGCCAAGCTGAACAGTGAGAAACACATCATCCTGAAAACTCAATTGCGTCATGATGTCCTGCAACAACCCGTGAATCTAGGTCAACCTGCACACCGTGGCAGTCCACATGTCCCACATATGAATGCAATATAATGCAATATAATGAGTCCAAAAACCCGAGATGTTGGGGGGACCGTGGCTCGCTATGTGGAAGGTTGAGGAAAACCTGACCGATCTGCATCACAGCCGTCCATGTCCGTCCACGAGGCGCCACGCGGACCCGCCGCCCCTCCACGCTCTTAAGCAAACCTCGGCGCGCCACCCACGGCGTCCAAAACGAGACAAGGGGAAATCCATACGTTCCATGCGTCCAAGAGGGGGGGAGGGCCATCCACAAGAGCTTGGTGTGTGAAAGCGCTACAATTTAAACGTGATTCTATGATGATCTATGCTTGCAAACCGAGCAAGTGAATTGTTTTTGGCCTTTGAAGGAGAACTGCTTGCAGTACATATGCCAGACCAGGTGCCTGACGTTTGTCCTTGACGTTTTGGATGTTGCTTATTCTGAACTGGCCTTGTCTGGACCGAAATCTAACAGCATGTTTAGATACATTGTTATATACATGGTTCAGGATCTCTAGCTAGGGGCTCCCACTACAACCCGTGGTTAAACATGTTTCAGGTGTCTCCAGTCTGAATCGGCCACTCCCTACAGGACATGATTCTGCGAGGCTCGTGGTTCCCAGAAGCGCTGGGAATACGGAGGCTGTGTACGCTCACATGTCGGGCCTTCCCCGGCTCCAAAGAAGATCAAAACATGTCTCAGAGTAGTATATAGATGACTTTTGGGACACTAACGCAGATCACAACTTTAGACTTGTTCTTAGGTACTGTATATGTGTGTAAAACCTTAAAGAGATGTCAGGGATTGTCAGGCAAAGCAGCCTGGGCCCATTTGCCACGACTCTCTGGGCCTCCCAGCGCCCCGGGCTCCTCCAATTTCAATGTGCCTTCTCCCCACGCGAGCGAAGACGGTCCGTTTAGCTGACGTGTCAGGGCCCCCAGGCGGGCGGAGAGACACTTGGGGGGACTGGAGATGAAGGGAGAGGCACGTGGCGGGACGGGTAGTTGGATCCAAAGAAGACTCCATTGCAGGAGTCTAACTTCCTGAAACCGCCCTCATTGCCTACTCAACTATGAAGTGGAAATCGTCCCAAACAAGAACCGATTGGGAGGCTTCTCTCTCGGTTGGCCCTTTGGACATCCTAGACTCCTTTGTTTTTGGCAGACGTGATCCCATGGGTTTCTTTTGGGGGGGGGCAGAACGAAGCTCCGGAAGGGATTGATTCCTGATGCTTCGGAGGTGGGACGGGACCCACGTTGGTGGGCCTGAAGCGCGAAAGCGGTCGACTCGGGAGGTTTCGGTCGACACAGAGGCGCTGCAGCCCTCTTCAACTCCTCTCACAGGTGGTCCGAACTAGGGCGGGGAGCCATGTCCTGTCAGGAATCACTATAGAGTCTATAGTCCATGCCGGTTGCCATAGCTCTTATTGCTTCTTCGCTTGGGGGGTGCAGGATCCCCTCTGCGAAACCAAAGAAACCAACAGAAAATAGCCAAAAGGCCATCCCCTTTTGCCCCAGTGCCACCGCCGTGGACTATGGATGACTATTGGACACCAACCCGGGAACCCGGGTTTGGAGTCGCTCATCTCACCCACCACCACCCATGGATCTCCCTTCTCACCCCATAGGATGGCACTTTCGCCACCGCCACCATCCTCCCTCCCCCCGGGTGCTTCCCACGGCCCACCGTGCCCGGCGTCCCTTTTCTCCGCCCGGACGCGGAGGTCTCGTCTCGGCCGCGCGGCTTCTGAAGCGAGACGTCTCGTCTCGTCAGTAGCCACGCTGCACGCGGACCGCGTCTAAGATATCTCGTTCGAGACTGGGAAAGTCATGCGCCTTCCGAAGCTTCCTCCGGGCTGAAACACAATAGACTTGATCTAGGCCGTACTCGATCTGGAAGTAGTCCTCCGGCCGTTTTCGCCAGCGTGGTGGTCGCTATGGCGCCACAGTAAAGAAACGAAAATGGCAGGGTCCAACCAGGGCCAACAAGGGCTCGGATAGAATAGACATGAGTCACATGAGACTGTTTGACTCTTTGGGCAGCTCATTTCACTAGACTTGATGTGGGATGTGTGAAGGTGTTACAGGATTGTTAGGTGGGCCACGGGGGCATGGGGAAACATGGGAAACACACCAAATCAATAACAAGTGCAAACGGTGGGTGCTGCTAAGAGCCTGCACATGACTGCCGAGCATGGCTTTTGTGATAATGAAGAGTCTGCCAATGAATACTGAGAGACGTTCTACTGAGAATTACGGAGATATACCGAGCATAGTCCGACAATAATTTCTGAGTTCAGAGATATTGTTCAGGTTCTCAGGCTGGTGCTCTCAATCTTCCACCAACCTCGGTCACGTCCCCTGTCAGAGTTTCCACCAACCTCGACCACCGGCGGAATCCATCGCAAATTCGGCTCCCAGCTTCAAAACCTCTCCCAAGAACCAGCTAGTTCGCGCAGCGATCGTGCAGCTAATGGTGCCCAAACATACCAAGCCAAGAGCCTCACGTTCCAGTCACTAACTGAAAAAGCATCAGACTACTGTTCTGCCCACTGCTTGGTTCTGCCGATCCCTTAATGTTTTTCCCTTGGTTTCCCACCCAGCTGGGACGAAAAAAAAACATGCTTTCCATCCCACCCCCATCCACGAGTAGACCCACCACCTGGATCCAGGTCCCCGGTCCATGGGTCCATGGGTCCTTCGGGCTTCGATGGGGTCCGGGAGGTTTGGTCCGGTGCCCGCCTTGATGCATTCGATGGTCTGCGTGGCCACCTCGAGTTTCTGCTGCTTACTAAGCTCCTCGTCATCGTGAGCCTCCTCCTCCTTCACCTGGCTGTGACAAGCACTCGTTAGCTCGTGAGCCACCCCCCCAAAAAAAGAATAAACAAGTGGGAAAACGAAAAGGGTAAGCGTAAAAAAGGACTGGATAAAGAAACCCTGTTCTAGATTGGCATCTTGGAATCCATGGAGCATATCTTGTTTTGGGGTGTTCTCATCTTTCTGAAACCAATGCATTTGCTTCTTTCTTCCTTTCACTTTTCTCCTGAATTGTGTGGTGGTGCAGGGGGCCCGCAACCGTATGAATCGAACCTCGAAGTGACCTCACTCTCTCTCTCTCTCACACGCTAATGCCTTTTGACAGAACCCAAGCCACGTCAATCTCTCCATCCAAGTCACAATCTCCGAGTCAATGTCCACATCCACCTGGCCACAAGCTTGGGCCCACTTCATTAGCGAGTAGTAAATGCAAACGATTGGAAGGCATCAAAGATATCGCCCAAGAAGAGCGTCAGATGATGTCAGATGCATGTCATCCATGATGCCCAGAACAGAGTCTCAGGACCGTTTATGAAGAGACAGGGAGGGAGGGAGTGAGTGAGTGAGTGAGGGAGGGAGGGAGGGCGGGAGGGAGGGAGGGAGGGAGGGTGAATGAGCTCAAATTAATTAGTACCATAGTACCATAGAAAACTAAAACCTTGTCTACAACTCGATCATGGTGAACTCCTCAGTTCGCTCATGCCAAGTGCCCGAGTTTCCCAACAGGTTCCACCACAGCTCTTCCAGGCGCCTTCGGCCCCACACGATGTCCGCAAATGTCCAAAACTCGTCGCCCCCGATCCACCACAGTGTCGCGGAACGCGGTCCGAGTCGCGCGGGCGACGCGTCGCGGAACGAAGCGCGCCTTGTTTCTCACCATGAAGTACGGCACCTGCGACGGTGAAACGGCTGGCCCGGCACTCCGGTGAAGCCACGGTCCGGACGGCGAAAGAAGGACGCGCACGGCCCAAGGCAAAGAGTGAAGAGGAAGACCTCAAGGCCCAGGTTGGGGGTGGGGAACTTTGGGCAGAGCACGGAGGGGGAGTAAAGTCATCAATAGGTTCTGGAAGGTAAACTGTAAAAGGGTGAGGGCGGGGGGGTAAGTCCAGTTTAGATTTATCCATGTGTAGTCCTTGGTTCTCTCTCTTCAGATGCAGCTGGGAAACATCAGCGAGATATGTGCATGCTCCTCCACAATGACATGTGGATCTATGGATTTGTTTTGTCTCGCTCTCTCTCTCTCTCTCTCTGGAAAGCCCTCCAATTCTTCCCCTTTCCTTTTCGTCACATACCCCATCACCCGACGAATTCAGCGTACCTGGAACTTCTCCAGCTCCCGTGAGAGCATTAACTCAGCCTCGGTGAAACGGCTCGAGGTCACCAGCAAGGCCACATCGAAGTAGCCTCGGTCGAAGTAGCCTTCTCGCGCCACGAACGCGTTTTGGAGTTTTTGTGATGCCACACGAAAGCAGATGGGTTGGTGTTTTCATGCCTCATCCCTGCCACGGGGGGAGGGGCAGGGGACTTCTGTTCATTGGAATCCATGTTCCCATCGCCAGCTGATGCGACGGCGTGTCGAAGGCGTCCACAAACGGTCGATCCGACCCATCTGGGTGTTGGGGACACTGCCCCTCATGCCACGTCCACGAATCGGCTTTCTGCACTGCGAGTCAGTTCGGCCGAAGCGGTCCCCCCTAACAGCGACTGAAGCAGCAGCCCAGCTTCAACTCAGCCTTCAGTGCAACAAAAGACTTCTGCCACTCAAGTTCCCGGAGACCCAATCAGCCAAAAGCATCCCAAAACAAAAGGATGTGTCCCCACTGTCCCCACTTCCTATGATTCATCATGTGAAGGACCTCAAGCTGGCGCTACATTGCAAAAAAAAACTGTTTTCTGGGATGAGAGTCCCGGTCTCCAGCTTGGAGATCTCTGTTATGTTTTCTAAAGCCAAGGCCCTGGGCCCCCAAGGCGGCCAAGTCACGAATCCCCATGCGCTTCAGGTAGGTGGCCTGCGGGAAGTTCGGGGTCCCGGCGCCTGGAAGGTCCCAGATCACCACGTCCAAGGGCAGCCCCACCACCTACGCGCGCGACGCGAAAAAGCGCGACAAACGGAGGGGTGACATGTCGGGGATGAAGGCCATTCCTGGCCCCCGAATTATTATTAGACTCGATCTGGATGAATAAACTCTCTGAACCCAATGGCCCCTAAGGTATATAGACTCTTGATGAAGTTGAATCCATAACTCCCCGTACTACTTGGATTGTAAAACCTCTTTCCGGAAGTCGATGAGAGTGTTTATGTCTATCAATGAGTCTGCATTCATTACTGCGGGCGATGACGGTGCCAATTACTTTGGACAGTGGGTTTTCTGGTTAGGATGAGTCCTCAGTCCCGCTCCCGCGTCACACGCGGTCGTGTGACGCGGTCCCGCCAGCCGCTGGATGGCCCATGGTCCATGGACCGGGTAAAAACATGTGGGTTGTAAACGGCTTCAAGTGTGTGTATAGAAATATATATATATATATGTGTGTGTGTGTGGTCTCTCTGCGCCTGCTGCTGGCGTATATAGGATAATATGTGTTTTGAAGTTTTTTGACGTATACCGCATGCCTGAATTCTCTGCCTGCCTGGTGGCCTTTGTTCACTTGGGCGCTTTAAAAAGGCACTTGAACCACCCAGGACTTCCACGCCCAACGTCTGGCGGAGCCGCTCCACCGGCCGCCTTGGAGCTGTCCACTTGAATCACCGAGCCAGTCTCAAGCCGCACCTCCCACTTCCTGAGAACGGGCGAAGCTGACCACGGAACCTCGACAAGTCCAACAAGCTCCCAGGACCGGATTTGTCCGGACCGGACCTGTCCTCCCCCCAACACACACCGGTTTTTTTCACGATGAAGGCTGTTGGCTAGGAAGGGTATGAGTGCGGCATGGCTCCCTCCAAGCAATCGAGTCTTGGAGTTTAAGAACTTCGCCCACCCATAGACTCACCCAAAACCAGTCTCCTGCAGACTGTAAGGTCCTCAAAATTGATGAGATCCGGATGGAGGGTTTGGTGGAACATGACCCACCACTTGCTCTACAAAAGACACTGTTCCGTTTTAATGATCCGTCTGAGGGAGGCATGATGACATCCTGCACCCAACAACTTGTACGGCCTGCAAAGGAAAATTGATGAAAATTGGTTTTCCACATCCCATATGAGTACATCGTCTAGACTGACATCCTCCCCCAAAAAACAATCACTGCATGTCTATGACTATGAGACCAGTGAGCAATAAGTAATTCTGCTATGCCAACCGTGATCTCACATGATCTCACCACATTTCTCACCCATCAATCCATCAGCGTTACCTCCCTCTCACATTCTCACATTAAGCCGCACCCCCCCCCACGCAGCCTACACTACCTCCCATCTGGTCAGGTGTCTCGTGCCCGCAGGTCTTCAGCACCTCGGCCACGGTGCCGTCCTCCACATAGGCCACATTGCCCAGGACCACCTGGACACCCACCTCCAGCTCCAAGTCCTCCGGCCGCGCCTCAACCAGCGCGTCAGACGCGGCGGGGCGAAGCCGCGGTTCGAGCGCCTGTGCGATCGAGCGGTCGAACAGCCTGGAAAGACTGGAAGGGGGACGAGGTGGGTCGCGGCGACCTCTGGTCTGAGGAAAGAATCTCCCAGCCGTGGCAGCCACTGTTTGACCAAGTGTATAAATGATGGAATTCATCTGGCTCGGCATTGGTTGGCCTGGGATTGCACACCAGAGCCCAAAGACGGAGCTCCAATGCCACCGATATAGCGGCGGCTTCTGCCAGAATTGGGACCCTCCGATGTAGCCTTCCGAATTGATTCCCTTCTTGTCGTCTTGACCCAACAAAAACCAAACCGTCCGCGCTCTCCGATCGCCACCTCCCTGTTTGGCCTTTCGATCGATCCCCTTCAGACCCCCTTCGGGTCGGTCTTAGGCCGTTGGATGTACGGATCATGGCCGTTGGTCCGGGTGGGTGGGCGAGGCGGGTCGCAGCAGGGTCTTAGCACCTGGACTAGCAGCGAGTTGAGTCAGTGCTGAGGGACTTGCCCTAACCACCCTTCTCCTCTTCCCTCACTCGATCTCACTCCTCTCTGGGCCTGGTAGAAGCGTTGCTCAAAGAGGCCCTCCTTCGGGCGAAAGCCTCAGGATGGGATGCACATGTGGAAGGTGGAAGAGCACGAATGCTGGATCATACCATGCGGCTGTTGGTTGCGTATGTAAGTCTTCCTCAAATGTTCCGCTACCACCAAAGTATAGTATAATTTGTATATATTAATGTGTGTGTGCGTGTGTGTGTGTGTGTCTATCTATCTATCTATCTATATCTAGACAATTCTAGACATATCTAGAAAAATTCAACATATTCGATTCAAACATCCGTCAAACCCAAACTAACCTGCTTTCAATCTGTTTCATCCATCTCAATGTCAACCAAAATCCGCACAAAAAAGCTGAAGTCGCATCTTCAGTCACCCTACCCGACTTTCGTAACCGCCACGTGTTGGCACTGGCACGGTCTCTATCTGCGCTGCGTCTAGGACCTAGGAGCTGTACATCGTGGGTTCCGTGGTGGTTTCCTTCACGCCGGTCTCTGCCGCGTCCGCGTCGGTGTCCTTCACCCTTCGTAGAGCATTGACCAAGGATGACTTCCCGACGCCCGAGGCTCCTGGAGGTTCACACCGTCCGTGGTCGGAGGTGTGGATCGACAGACTGGCCGGACCGGCGCTGGCATGTGCCCCACCACCACGGCATGAACACAACGATCCCTAGGGGATTCAAGGTGATTGGAGACTATTTATGTAGGCTTGGATGGTATAACTGAATCCCCAGCCAGGGTATGCTTCGCTGGGAAAACCTTGCATTTGAGCAGCTTAGGTGGGGCCTTTGACCCGGTGGGACCTTTGACCTTTGCTCCGCACCTTAGGAAGGACTACGACAAGGGTTTGCACAAGATACAGTACCTTAGAGCACCTCCCTTCAACAAGGAAGATGGAAGAAAAAAGAACACCTGCTCACCCCACACAAATTCAAACCATTGAAAACCCCGCCTGTGATGGCCAGCATAATTTTCCCACTCTCGCTGGCAGACTTCAAATAATCAGGCCTCGTTGGCGCCAGTATCAGATCGGTCGGTCGGTTGCTGGGATCCCCGTCGTTCAACGAGTTTGGATCCCCATGTTGCCCGTCCGGTAGCTGGCTATGTGTGTGTGTCTCACCAGTTTCACCGGCGAGCTGGTGGCTATGTTTGCAAAAACGGATTGACAGACGTCAAACGTCTCATCAGTTGCACTGGTTTAGGGAAACGTCCCCCGCAACAAGAAACAGTCCATCGCTGTTCCATACTGCTCTTATTCCCTTCCGTGTCTGGCTGAGGTGGTGATCACAGCTAACTAGGTACAGTTTCCTATTTGGAGGAATGGATCAAGATTTGCCCTCGGCCAAAGCATACGACAGAGGGGCTACGCCGGCAAGCGTATGCCGTCATGCGCTCCTCGAGTGAAGCCTCCTGACCAAACCTCTTTGAGTGAGACATGTTTGATCAACCTAAGGGGCTGTTGACATATCAGCTTCTGACAAGGTCCAACCAGTCCAACGAGAATATGATTCATTCCATATCACTCCCAACGGGATCCAGTTGTACCTTCTCCGGCACGCTGTTGTGTTCGACACTGTAGGTTTGGAGGGTCCACTCACTCGTACCGAACCTGAGAAGGTACCGATCCCTAGGTGCAAAAAGGTCTCACCAAGAAGAGCTTTAGTGGTTTGGGCCTGAAGTCTGAAAATTAACATTTCGACGGCCTGGTAACAAAACTAGAGTATATATCACTTTCTCCATTTTTCAGCCATGGTCAGACTGGCATTTCCTACCTCAACATGGCACACCTACCAACCCCGGACTCTTTTGGTGTATCTTTCAGATGTCGTACTTTGGAATAGCCTCGCAATTCACAAACTAATCTTCATATCTTGGAGGCAGTGGTTATACCTTCAATTAGTTACTTTAGTCTTCTTCAGAGTTTTTATGTTTCACCTAATTACTCTGCTGTTTGCCTCGATGGATATATATATATATATATATATCATTAGGTGTATATATATATATATAGTATGTGGGTGTACACCTATGCATGGCTCAAGCTGTCTGGCTCAAGCTTCTCTGGTGGCATCGCTGGGCTCTTCGCGTCCTCTTCCACCTCGCTTTCGTCTCCTTCCACGGTGGCCTCTGCGATTTCTACATGGAGACAGCGAGATATAGACCCTATCAATGCTGCCAAGCTCATGGATGCAGGAACTGGATTTGGTGTGATCGAGTCCAACAAGGTTTTTCGTGCAGGCACTGTGGCAATGAATGGCCGAAGCCTCCAGGTGGATATGCCAAGAAGCTCGACAAACGCAACTCCAGATGGGAAAGAGCACCACATCGACGGCCTTCTCCACCTCCAGGACTTGCAAGAACACGGTTTCAAAAACCCTCTATGATCCAGAAGAATGCCACTGAACTTTTGGCACCCATATGGTCAACCCTTGACGAGCAGCTGAGAGGGAAGTTGACTGATTTGGGCATCTCCCCGGAGGTCAAACCCAAAGAACCTGACCTACAGGATGTCTTGAAGGAGAACCTGACCAAGCTTCCCACTCCGGTACGGGAATTGGTGGAGAAGATCACGACCCCACCTCCCGCCTCTGAACGTGAAGTAGCGGGAAGGCTCAAGCAGCAAGTCACTGCCTTGAAGGATTTGTCACACAAGAAACACAACCTCCAGGGCAAGATCGATGCCACCAAACGAGCCTATCAGGAACTCCTGGATGAGATGAAAGCCATTCAGACCAAGATTGAGCAAGAACAGACAGCACTTAACAAGACCAGTGCCTCCTACATGGCTTTGGTCAATTCGGAGGTGACCGCAACTCCTCTCCAGTCAGATGCAACCATGTCTGACCCTGTGCCGGAAGCGGTTGCAGGCTTCATCACCAATCTCGGTGTGAATCTCACACCAGAGCAACAGTCGCAGTTGCAGGTCATGCTCAAAAGGCCGCAAACGGAGATCACTGATGAAGCAAAGCGCCGCAAGACGGACACGGAGAACGGAGAGCAGTGTGGGTAACCTTCCCTCCTTCCTCCTAGGAGGTTCTCAAATCCCTGTTGCGAATTTGGGGTTTTGTCAATTGTCTTCTTCTTCGGCAATTGATGTGGGATTCAGTCAACTTGATTGCAGGGAGTTTGTCAATCCAGTTGACAGAGCAATTGGCTCAAATCAGGGCCACACGAACCTTTCACCGCCGAGCTATGGTCCCTTGAGGACACCAAAAGTTTTTGGCGGAGCAGTTTTGAGCTCGCAAGAAGTGACAGCGGAGGCACCGTGTTCTCCTACCTCGGAGCAGATTCTTCGGAATCCTGCTGGCAACGGGACCTCCTGCAGTCATTCTCTTGCTAGAGCCTTCATGGACATCCTGGCGAAGGATGAAGATCTTCAGATTTCAGAACCTCAGAGCCAACTCTTTGAGCTCACCCAACAAGACCTCATGAACTCGTGCAACCAATTCTACCAGCCCAACAATGACTCTGGGCAGCAGCTTCTTTCAGACCTTCAAAGGCTGGAACACTTGGTGCATCGACAATTGGGTCTTCAAGGCGATCTCCCACACATCCGAGGGAACACGGGCTTAATTGCCCAGAATCTCACCTCCATATCCAGCAATTCGAGCAACCTCTGCTTCAGCAATGCGGCCTTTCGTTGCTGGGCCTGGGTCAGCAGCTTCGTGGCGGATCCATCTATGATGTGGGGAAGCCTACATCAAGCCTTCAGAACCTTCCTTGGCTCCTCTCAGTCCTCCTCGCTGACTGAAATCTCGGAGCTCCATGACATTTGGACTCACTTTGATCATGCTGTCCAAGCTGACGTCGGAGACTTTGTGGGACACATGTGGTCGATCGCGAAGCCAATCGCCATCGGAAGCAAATTCTTTCATGTCAGACCCAATGGCATCCTTGAAGAAAGAGAACAAGTTCCACTCAACATCATTGGAGGGAACAACAAAGTTGACCTTCAAACCCTGCTCAATGCATGGGCAGATGAAGCTAATGGTCAGTATCTGTATGGTCAGCCTGACTGCATCGTCCTTCATCTTCAGAGATTTGAACTCGTGCAGCAGCAATGGACGAAACATCACAGGGAGCTCGACATCCCCACCGAAGTCTTCCTTCCCTACTCCAATGATGGCATTGCGGTCGCCAAGGCCTATTACCGTGTCCTGGCAATGGTGATGCATCAAGGGGAAACGCATGACAGTGGACACTACATGGCCATTCATGCTGTTGACAATGCATACTGGTTGGTGGATGATAATTGCTTCCCAAAACCTCTCAGCGACTTGACGGAGCAACATGGGAAAGAAGTCATCCAACTCTGGCTCATCCTCGATCCCAATGATGAGATGCAGATTGACTATGTTGCTGAGGAGAGCCCTCCTCCCAAGAAACAGAAGAAGCACTACGATGAGATCAACCTGTGCTTTGCCAATGTTACCACCTTTGGGAAGAAGGTGCAAGATTGGGTCTGGTCCAAAGCGGACCACCTCCTCTTCCTCCAGGAGACTCACCTCAATCAGCACAAGTCCAACGAGGTCCTCCAGTACTTCATCGTCAGAGGCTGGAAGGGCATCGCAGTCCCTGCTGTAAACACGGACAGAGGGGGCACCACTGGCGGGTTCCTATGTCTCCATCCACCTCATCATCATGTTCATGATCTTCAGCATTTTGATCTGGATGGCAATGGATGGATGGCTGTAGGCCTTCAACGAGAGGACATGCACATCTCCATCATTCAGCTTTATCTCAAGACAGGTGAAAGCCTTCAATCGGCCACCAATGCGGAGATTTTGGCCAATCTTTTTGGGTTTCTGGACAACCTCAAGGCTCCATTCATCATCGGAGGAGATTGGCAGAATCCCCCTTCAGAACTGGCAGCCACGGTCATTCAAAGCAAGTTCAAGGCCCACATCAGAGCTTCTGAAGGTCCCACCACCTTACAGGGCAGTCAATTGGACTTTCTTCTGGTCTCAAATGAGTTGGCTGGGGCAATTTCTCTTGAGAACGTATGGGATGTTCCGTGGAGACCTCATTGCGCCCTCAGTGTCAAGCTCACTTGTCAGAACCAAGCCATTCCAGTTCAGCAGCTGCGGACCTTCCCACCCATTGGAAGAGCTCTTTCGGCTGAGATTCCTTGGACCGATTTCCCTGAGCAAAATGGACCCTTCCATATCCTGAACTATCAGATCACCGGGTTGGGCTCCGATCTTGCTAGATGGTGTACCCAGTCCGAGCTCTATCTCACACAACAGCTGCAACAGCCGAGATTGGGACGAGGCTCACGAGTTGATCTCTTCACTGCCCCACTTCAAGGACCACATCAGGTTCAACTGTGGAAGAAAGGTAGACCCGCTTTCTGGGAGAAAATGGCGGTCCGTATCAACGTCTTGCATCATGCTCCTCATGAAGGGGTCAAAAAGGACCTCCTGACCATGCTCAATAGTGTTCAGGATTACAGCTCTGAGGACCTCAACCAAGATGAGTTCCTGGACCTCATCAAGACGTGGCTGGAAAACACCCATGAGGATCCGCAGCATTTGCAGAACCTTGTCCTCTCCCAAGAACATCAAGCTCATGTCGGAGTAGCGCTGGCCAACACCGAAGAGTACAAGATCTGGCTACAGAATGCTCACTCCAAAGGTCTCCGTGGCCTCTTCAGATCCCTGAGACAGAAGGACATCCCTTGGCAGAGGCCCTTCCAGGACCTTCCACTCTGGGAACGCCTACAAGCAAGGTTGGAGCAATGGGGCAATATCTGGCAACCTGTTGACGAGCCCTGTGTCATTCGAGGTTTCCGAGAACTCCGTGAAGATGCCATCGCCCAGGCTAGGGACACGCAAGCCATCAATCCCATCAGTCTCCAACGAGTCATCAAGAAATTGCCCAACAAAGCCTCAGGTCCAGATGGGATCTCTTATGACTTCCTCAAGCAGCTCCCTTTTGAAGCTGTCACTCAACTCGCCAAACTGCTGAACATCATGGAGCAGGAAGCGCTTTTGCCCACTCAATTGCGCATGGTCAGCATTGTCATGATCCCAAAGAACCCCAAAGTGGAGAGGCCCATTGCTTTGACCTCATGTCTCTACAGGCTATGGAATCGGGTCAGGAAACAGGACATTGTCAAGTGGCAGCTGTCTCTCGACTCCATCATGCCTTGGGACCATGCACGTCCTAAGAAGGACTGCCTCTCCATTGCAGTCGGGAGGATGCTTCAAAGCGAGCTGG
This sequence comes from Durusdinium trenchii, assembly GCA_963970005.1. Taxonomy (NCBI): domain Eukaryota; class Dinophyceae; order Suessiales; family Symbiodiniaceae; genus Durusdinium; species Durusdinium trenchii. The sequence goes on along the minus strand of CAXAMN010006557.1, from coordinate 816,585 downwards.
GCAAACACAACAATATCCACACCGTCACTTGCTTAGCAGACCTCAGTTGCTTTTATGACACTGTCACTCTGGACAACCTCATTGCCCCAGCGAGAGAACTTGAATATCCTCTTCTCCACTTGAAGCTGGCCATCGACCTTTACCGTGGTCCGCGCATCATTCAAGCCGAGGGCATCACCAGCAATCCACAGCACTACCAAAAAGGAATCCTGCAAGGGTGCCCTCAAGCACCCGCCATTGCAAAGCTGGTGCTCTACAAGCCACTCAAGGATCTGGTTAAAGATCACCCGGCCGTTCTTCTGCAAACCTGGGTTGATGATGTCTCTTACGATGTCCGAGGTCATGACCCCATCTATGTTGCCACTGAAGCTGCTCAAGCTTTCAGATCCTTGCAGCATCATCTAACTCAAGCAGGACTACGGCTCAACACGGACAAAACTGGTTTCCTCACGAGTTCCAAAGAAGCTGCGACAGCGCTGAGAGAAATCCTTGGACCTGGAGATCCTGAGCTTCATGATGTTTTCAGAGATCTTGGCATCGATGCAACTGCTAGCAAACGCAGAAGAGTTGCCATGGTCAAGAAACGCTTCAACAAAGGCAGAGCAAGGACTGGAATAGTTCACAGATTGAAGCTCAACCCGCAGATCAGGTATCGATTGCATCGAGGAGCTATTCATCCAGTCATGACATGGGGAGCTCAAGCCCAAGGACTCGCTCCACAAAGAAGACAGCACATCAGAGTCATTGCGGCCAGAGGACTCCGACTACAGAAATCGGGCTCTGTTGACATTGTCTATGACATGAACCAAAAACATCCTGATCCAGGAGACTCCATTGTTGCGCAGCATGTACACACGATCTGGAAGATCTATCACAGCTTTGACGAATCCAAGCAGCACCTTTTCAAGTCCAGCTGGAACCTCTCTCTCGCCACACTCCAGCAAGCCAAGTACAAATGGCAGGTGGTAAAAGGACCTCTTCAGGCTCTGCAAGCATATCTCTTGGACTATGGCTTCAACCTGCAGGACGGCAACAACTGGAGCAGACCGGGGTATGGAGCCATTCCGGACTGCAACATTTCTTTGGATATGATGTGGCCCGAGTTGTCCATGAAGCTCCAGGAGGAATTTCGCTGGCAACGCCTCATTCGCATCACCAAGTACAATGGATGCGAACACCTTGAACAACCATTGGATTGGACCATCAGCTTGAAGTTACAGAAAGAAACAAGCGACAAGTTGGCCATTGGTTTGAGAGCTTTCCATCAAGGAACTCTTCATGGGGTTCACGGAAACTGCCCCTTGTGCGGAACGGAGCTGACCTTTGTACATCTTCTTTGGGAGTGCAGCTTTTGGGAAGGCAAGGTCAAAGACATCCCTGATGAGTGGAAAGACCGCATCACCACCAACTCTGAGCCCGAGCTCTGGAACCGCGGTCTCTGCCAAAAGGCCTTCCTGGAACGACATGGAGGACCCTCTACCTTCATTGGCACAGGAAAATGGCAAGATCTTCATCCTTGCAGAGTCAATCATGGTCATGCTTGCTGCCTCGATGTAGCCCTCACCTGTGCGGACAAAAGACACCAACAATACACCTTTGCCATTGGCATTTTTGAGATTGCGACCAAAGAGTGTGTGGCTTCGATCACTGGCCTTTGTCCTGGGGAAGCCACTAAATTGAGGGCTCTTTTCTATGCCACCAAGCAATTGGCTCTTCACATCCTCGATCAGGCGCACGTCGGGGTCTCCAGTCTGCAATTGTGGAAAGCGTGGACGCCACATGCTGCCTACGAGAAGTTCCCTGACTTGTATCAAGGCCTGGAATTTGAGGATTTTGACACGTTGAGGCCACTCCTTTTCATGAGTCACCTCCAACAAGAAGAAGGCATGAGAACTCGGAAGGCCCTTCAAAGGTCCATCAAGGCCATGGCGCAACAGAGGGCACGAGAAGAAGTCCCAAAAGATTTCTTAGCCTACCAGAAGGCCACTGATGAGGATCTTGGTGACATCCTGTTGGTTGCTGCTGAGCGGATGGACATTCTCCTCAAGGATCCCAACCATTTCTTGAAGAAGAAGACAGAAGTTGATCCTCAGGGCCGCATCCCACTTGTCAAGCAAAAACGGGACCTCATAGCACATGTGCTTCAGAACAGGGAGCATCAAGGACACCAGTGGGAGCCTCACAGAAGCGGAGCGCAATGCTCCCAATGCAGGACCAAGATCCACGTGAAAAGCCTTCTCCAGGAGATCAAGCAGGCCATGGCCAAGGCTTGCACGGAGCCGGTGATCTTCAAGGCACCCAAGGCTCCGAGAATGACGGTGATACAGCAACTCATCGACGCCCAGGAAGAACCACAGGACGGCATCCACTTTTTGAGGCTTGACCGTGCGTACCTACGGTGTACAAAGTGCCGTTCCTATGTTCTTGCAAGAACGAATGAGTCCGCTTTTGAAGCTTTTGTGGGAGAAGTTTGCCACTTTGGACCACTCTCCCTTTCAGACTGGGCAGGTCACAAGTCGCACCGAATGCAGCGACAAGGCATGATGGCAGAATGCCTCAAATGCCACGCCAGAGGTAGGTTCGTTGAAGGACAGATCTCTGTGAGCAAGAAGCTCAAAGATCCTTGTCCAGGCGGTTCCCAAGACATCCGCCAACTCTTTTAGCACGCATTGGCACGGAAAAGAATCGTGTAAAAAAAAAGTACACCTATGCATATATATATATATATGTATGATATGAGTGTATAAATGTAAATATGTATGTATATATACACAACCCCTGAAAGCTCTTCTCACTCCGTTCCAGCGAACACCGGCCAACCACCTCCGAGGCGCAGCGGGTAATCCAGCTTGTCGCCGGTCGCGGCTTCCAATTGAGCCTCGACCACCGCCAACTGCTTGAGCGCCTGCTGCAACTTCTCCCGCGGAGTGCCTTTCAACGCCTTCCGCGCGTCCTGATGGGATGGTTTGTTGGACTAATGGTGAGCCACAGGCGAAGAATGTAACATGGAATACATCCAAGAATCACTGGTAAGTAAGGTCTTGCAAGCCTCTCTTGTCAAAGTCCATCCATGGTGACCGGTGACCTTGACCTTTGTTGCTTTTTGGAGATCACGATCGAACGTTGCCGGTCCATCGCCGGGACCATCGGGGCGAAACCTGGCGCTTGGCCGAGATCTTTGCCTCGTCTCGCTCGTCCGCGGTCCTCAACGTTTTTCCTCAAAGCATCTGAAGGCCCAGGCGCACTTCCTGAGCCCCGTTTTTTGGAGAAGGCAGGGGCTAGCTTTGCCAAGGCTTTGCAGCTGTGACAGGTAATCTTGAAAGGTTCACATTAATGCAAAACTATGCGCCTTTCCCCAATGGACCCCAGCGCTCCCCCATACCAATTCATTCAACTTCAGAAATCATTTCAGTCGAACTGCCCCGGACCTTTTGGATCCGTTTAGGGTGGTGGAGGTGGAGGGCACCTCAGCACCACGGTGCGAGGTCTGCTAGGTCACTTGGATCCTCACCACCCACCAAACGACCAAACCTCATGGCCTTGCTCTGTTCAAAGGCTCGGGGTCGCAGCGCGGACAAAACCGCCAGGCCCCCCAGGATGGCCACCTGGCAGGGTGCCGGTGCCGGTGCGTGTGGAACGGCATGGTGGAGAGAAAAAACATGCCTGGAAGATCCTCATCTGCGCGGTCTTTCGCGAGGTTCGCAGGACTTGGGGAGTGGGTGACCAGACTGAGAACAGCCATGACTCTTGCTTTCCCCATTGAGCAGCTAAGCGATGCCAAAATATTCGAAAAACTCATTGGGAACTTCGGTTCACCCGTCGAACCACCCGTGGAACCCGGCCACAGCACGGCCACAGCCACCGGCATCGCCCCACCTCCGGCAGACCGCGGCGGAGCACCTGGACCTTCCGCGACCGCCGCGGGGTGGCCGCGCCCGGTGCGGAGAGAGCTGACGGCCTTGGAAGGGGTCGAGTGCTGAGCGACTTCGTGTGGAGGTTGGTGCTTGGGGAAGGCGTAGTTCGGCGATTCCGCATGGTACTGTCTGTTCTGTCGCTCCCTTTGGGCCCACCCGATGAGTGCTTAAGTCACTCCTGGAGGTTCCAGTCCCAACCAGAAACAAGTCTGGTTGTTCCAATATGGCAATTGAATTTTTTAGGCTCAATGGCAATATGGCAATTGGGCCTGGAAACTAATGGTTGGGACTGGGGTTCCAGGCTCTTCCTCATGGCAACGCTCTCTGGGTTTCGGACCGCGGCCTCTGTACCGCGGGCGCGCTGAAGCCGTGGACGCGGCCGTGGATGCGGCCTTGGTGGAATGCGGTGCCGAACGGTGCGGTGCCGCGCGGCAGTTGAGCCGCAGGGGGTGGAAAAATCAGAGGCATTGATCTCGGGGGAGCCCTTTGAGTGAAATTGACTGTTGTCCAACTGGGAGTTCAAACCGCAATGCCTTTGGCTGGGTTGCTCGTATCTGAAACTCAATCGTCCAACCACTTAGTTCCAAGAGGGGGCCTTCGTGTAGCGAAGGGCCGGGCACGCGATTGCAACAGGCATCCGATATTGTCCGAAGGTTTAGTCGAAAATTCTTGATCAGCTGACCTGCGAGAACCTACCACACATACCAAAAAATCCTCACCACGAGTGGGCTCTAAACCTACCGAACTAAAGGCGACATTGACAGGGCCTGCCAGGAAACCAAAACAAAAATTCAGATGTGGAACGTGCCAGTTCACCACAAACCTTGCTTCCTCCAGCCACAGGCTGGGCCGAGGCACTGTTCAAGGCTGCCGCCAAGGCCGCCAGCCACGCGATCCGCGCGTTGCGCGACGCGGGAAGCGCCGGCTGGTCGCCGGAACCACGCCGGGAATCGCACGCCATGGTCCGATGGGAGAAACGTCCCATCCTTTGAGCCAAGAAACGAACAATCAGTCGAGAGACGTGAAGGGCAGCCGATTCCCATCAAGTCAATCAAGAGCACGTTGGACTCGTTGAGCCGATCTCCAAAAGTTACTGTTGGAGTGGGATGGGAGGCTCAAAGTGGGTCTGCGCGGTGTTTGTATGAAATCACACATGGCATATTCAATATATTCAATGTGCAACATACATAGTGCAACTCAACCAGCCGCATCTCCTGCCAAATAAGTGTGACCAGCTGAGTTCAACAAAAGACTTCCCCAAACTCCAAACAAAATCAACAAGTTCACACAACATGACCCATGGACACGGAACAGGAGCCTATCCTGTACTAGGACCCTCAGACCGTGAACTCCACCCCTGCTTCTGCGGAGTCTGCAGCTCCCTGGTCCCTGATAGCTGCCACAAGGTGTCTGTTTTCTACCCCTCCACCGTTCAAGCCAGCCGCCCATCAGTCTGCTATGCAGCCACCACCGGAACCACGTCATCGCGCCGGGCCGACGACGTGTGCAGGAACCCCGCGCCCTCGCCTGATTCCAAAGCTGGCAAGGAAGCGCTACGCGCGGGCCTGGCGGCGCTACTTAGGCGCTACTTCTTTCGGCCAAAGTTCGGTGTGAAGAGGGGAAGGGAAGATGAGGTTGGTCGAGGGAGGTCCAGAACTTCAGCTTTTCCATCACGGCTCATGCGGACGGTCTCAAGGAGGCGTGTAGACTCGACTCTGATTCACTAAGATCAGAGGAAGACTACAGTCCTCTACAAACAGGAGGTGCCATCCACCTCCCTATGTTAGTGAGTCAAGGTGTCCGCAAGTCCACAACGGACACTGTGCAATTTCAAGAGAAAACGAAGAAGCAGAAGGAGGAGGAGGAGGAGTCAAGTTTCTGAGAGCCCTACCTTCACATCTCTCACATCTACAGATGTGTAGAGTCTATCTGCGTCTCGTTCCAAGGGCTTCGTTCCAAGACGAGGCGCTTCTTCATGGTGAAGACCAGGCCGGACATGGGCGGCTTAAAGAAGCGCCCCGTTGTCTCCTGACGGAAAAACGACTGGTTGGCCGTCAGCTGTCAGGGTGGCCAGGTCTGGTGCTGTGGGGGTGTTGTTTGCTTCTTCACATCCGGTGAACAAAGACAGACATGAAATCCAGTTGAGAGCTTCAGTGAAACCAAGAAGCACTTCTTTTGGAGAGTGGCTGGGGGCAGGTGAAGGAAGACGACATGAACAGCATCGATGTAACACGTCACTTATCGGACGCGAAGAGAAGGTTCGACGCAAGGGCGCAAGGGCTCCAAAGGCAGACTCTTGTTGACAGGTTACACCCGTTCGACGTTCGTTCGACCATGAAAAACATGGGAACCTGGCTTTTGTGGTGTAAAGTCTCCTGAGTTGGTTCGGGATTCAGCCTATACTTTTAATAGCGGTTGGAAGTCTAGGGTACATGTAAGCTGAAGATTATGGCTGAAGTGCTCACACATAGGGAGGGTGCTGCGCACACATCACACAGCAAGACCACCGCGCGGGTCCAACCCTTTGTAAGACACTAGCGCTATATGTGGTCGTGGCTCCCTGTGGCGGAGCTTCCGAAAATGCGCGCGGAGAGTGGCATGCTGAAATCATGAAATGGGCTTTCCTTTTCAAAAGTCACGTTCGTCAATCCCTCCGAGTTCGTCACGTGCTTCTTCAGCTGAGCTTCAAAAGCCAAACGGCTGCCCTCCTGCCAAGAACATCCGACCTGGGCAAGCGACTGTTCCAGCCCGTAGGGAACTGGGTGACCTCGGGAGAGTGCTGGGGGAAACGGCCTTTACACTCAACATGCTACCTTTAGCCCACATCAATCATGCTCACATCCACCCAGAGATGGTAACCTGCAGCTTATTAGAATCCTTAACCCAATGCATTCCTTGTGGGCGCCATTGAATACTCCTCGTATCAGTGAGCCGGGAAAATTCAAAAGAATGAATGGGGGACGAATAGAAGCACCACCACTTGCTTCACAAACAGGAAGTGCACTGGGCGTTCACCCATGTTTCCCGCAGGCGCAGGGAAGCGCCCCCCCATTTCCTCGTTCTTTTCGTCACTGCGATGTTCTGGAGGCCTCCAGGGATGGCTCGGGAAGTGGCGCTGAGGCGCTTGGGATGGCCCCTTGGGATGGGTGATCCAAACAACCGAAAGCCTTCATGAGCTCAAGAGGCGTGCTACAGCCAGTGTACGGCGACATGTTTGTTGAAGTTCAACTGAGTTAAACAGTGACACGGTATTATGAAACAATCATAAACAATTGAAAGACGGGAACGGCTTGGATTCTTTGATTTGGTTCTTCCCCTACTGAGCTACCGAGGAGTGAGTGGTATCAATCTACAAACCTCACTGTACGTGTCATTCTCGCGGCAGTGGGTGTGACTCTTGCAGGGTTGGAACCCCAGGCCCACGAAAGAATCCAAGTACTGCGAGTCGAATCCGGCGCTTTGAAGATCCTGGGGTCCAACTCTTCCGTCCGCGGCTCCGAGAACTCCGGGACAATGGCCGGAGCGTGGCAGAGCCACACCCCAACTCACTGGTCTCCGGAAGGCCCTCCAACGTGCTACGAACTCGTACGAACTCCAAATGCCACGCCGCCTCCACCGGCTATGCCACGGCGAAGGCCGAGTTCCGCTTGGGCCGCGCGCCACGCTCCGCTTCCGCTCGAGCACGCAGCCGCGCGTCGTCCACCACCATGGACCGGCTCTGCCGGGTCTTGATCGTGGTGGAGGCGCGCTTGGCGCCGATCCTGATGGCTGATGCTGATGTTTACATCCATTCATCATATACAGTACTAGTTTTGGTCTCTTTACATACCAAAATGTGCAATGAGGTGACCCAACTCGCCCGGAGGCTGGCTTATCGGCACATCCATTTTGGCCAGCATCGATGTGTGGATCGATGACAACAGCATTGACTGGAGTGGGCCGGTGGGCCAAAGGTACACATGGAGGGGGTGTCCATTAGGAGGAGTCCCTCTCCTTTGCTGCTTCTGAACACATGGTCTTGTTAGCACGGCTCAAGCACACTCTGCCAATACACTTGTTCATCTTGGATAGGCGATGTATAGTGTGTATATGTATGTAAATATAAAAAACACACATATATATATATACATATATAAACATATATTACATATATATATATATATATATGTATGTGACGTATATTGGACCGTTTCAGGGTTTTCCCCTTTAGTTACGGGGGCGTACCAGCATGTACAGTTATGTTATGCATATGTTATGCAAATACTTTTTAGATCTTATGGTACAACATGATTACAACATGGTACAACTGGATTCGCGGATCTTCGCCGCAAAACTGCATCTCACATGAAAAATAGCATGCAGCAAGCATGAAAGTTGCAGAAAGAATCCGGTGAACACCACGATCACTAAAAGAAAAGAACTGCAGCTCTCCACCCAGAGCCAGGCCACTTCTGCGCCATCACCTGGCAAATGGAAAGTGGGCTTGTGGCCGTCTGGGTCATTGGAGCACGTCTTCAATTCACGGTGGTGACTTTTGATCCAGCATGATGCAGCAGATCCAATCTGCGACCTTCGTCAAACGGTCCCCCAACCCCGGTCCTTCAATCCACTGGCGGTGATCCATCTTGGAGTGAGGGTGTCAGGAGTCGGAGAGTGCTGGCTGGTTGCCTGTGGGTCACCAGGCTACCTTGCGTGTCCTACCTACCTGCAGGTAGTCGTTCGCAGCTCCAGGTGGGTCACGACCCAGCCCCACCAAGGGAACTCGTCCAACAAACAGAATGGACTACCTGGGAGGTAAACCTACCAGGGATAAAGGGGCTTCTGGCGCCATGACCCACAGCCATGTGGCAAACAGACCGCCGTTTCTGGTTTTTTGTCCGCCTTAAACTCCTCGTAGCTGATGTTATCAGCTGCAAAGAAGGAATCCTCGTCGATCCTCACGTCGTGGCAGGACAAGCGACGTATCCTCCGTAACTCACAAGTATCACTGGGAATTGTTGGCGGCCTTCCAAAAAGCCACCTGTGTGGGAAGAGACGTGAGTCACAAGTTTCGAGGTCGTGATTGATCTCTGCAAGTCAAGTCTGTCTGATGTCTGTCTGATTGCTCCAATGCCTGTTGGAGGATCCCGGACATTACAAAGCACTATTACAACTGTAGTGGCCAAATCGGGGTAGACCCTTTACTTTATATAAAATAACATCCAAAATCGAACCCTAAAAACCGGAACAGGCTCCTTAAGAACACCGCCCCATGCAAACTCACCAACGAACTCGTAATGATTCGTAATGTCTGCAGCCGCACCGCCAAAGCATAGCATGCCAGTGACGTTTGTGGTTCAAGAAGCCCTATGTGCCACAGCAGGAGGAGAGAGGTGCAACTGCTAGCTCGGCTCAAAGCATTTCACTTCAGTGGTAAGACAATTGAAAGACATGCAGGGTCCGGAAATGGCTCAAGAAAACGTCATAAGCCTTGGAAACCTTTGGCCATCGGTGCCCCGAAAAGAGGGGGTTCCGATGCCGAGATATTCCAAGTCTCTTACATACAAGTAGGTGGACCTGGTGCTTCACAAAAGCCAGTGAATAGAACAAAATGCACATTAAGATATCAATCGAAAGGACCTAAGCCGCATCCACACCAGTGATGGAATCCAAGCCCTTTCCCTTACAACATCCAGGCCACGCAAAGACCTCGTCGGCTCCCTCTTCGCCCACAGCCCTGGAGAAGTAGAGGACAGATCATTTGAGGATCGCTGGCGTAAGCAGTGACGTGTCAACAGTAAACGCCTCCATTTGTTTGGGACGCTTCATAGCCAGTGCCGGGGTACTTCAAAGACAAACGCACACAGATCGCATGCATACACAGACATACACGAGGAGCAGCCAGTGAGTTCGGGCCCAAATCCGTTTCCCTTTGACCAAACAGTGAAGCAAATATATAATTCTTCCAAAAGCATGCATCAGCCAAACACTGGTGGCATTCACCACCTGAAACAGGCCCAAAACAGTATTTAAAGTTTATAACAAGAACAGGAGCGGACAGTCTGCTCTGGGCGTCCGCAGTGGCCAATGCCGACCTTATCACACATCCACTTACCCCAAAGGTTGTTGTATTGAGCATCCAGTTTCCTCCTTAACTTATGTTTCTGAGCCACAGAGGGTGGCCATTGCCCAAACCACTGCCATTGGCCCAAGCAAGACCCCAGACCTGCCGCCATCAGGGTGCACCCGTGGCCACCCGCTTTCTCACCACCGTGCCCCACTCCCCGGACGCCCCGGACCTCTCGTGGGACGCTCCGCGTGGCCGCGCCTGATGAGATCGTCTCGGGTGATGACGCCATTGGCTTCCGGGTCCAGGCGCCGGAAGCAGGCGCCCAGCGCCGCTTCCTCGGGGGCGGCGAAGGAGCGGAGCGGAGAAGCCAGGCACAGAACCAACATCCAGCAACCCAGGCAGAAAAGGTCAGAGGCAGGTGTTGATGTCATTTTATACCATATGGACCCCCCCCCCCCCTGAGAGATGGACTGGTAGGAACTATGCGATACCAAGGGCTTTCGATCATACGTACAACGACCACCACCACCACCACCACCACCACAAACAACAACAACAAATAACAACAAGAAGGGCCATATTGTCAACCCATTTTGTCTGCTACGATCCTTGCCTGCATCTTGGTGGCTCTCTGCTCCATCGTCCATGATTATCCTAGGTCCTACTATGCTCAATGAGGTGGTTGTTGGGCCCTCTTCTCAACCCACTTTGTCTGCGAACCCTGCATGTCCCACGACCCCCGCGAACCCTCCGCGAAACCCGCGGACCCCGCGGACCCCGCGAACCCCGCGGACCGACGTGCCCCAAAACTAGACAACTGAAAACATATCCCAAACACTCCGTACAGAATTCTGACATACAGTAGGGCCCTTGAAACCACCGTCGGACCGTAGGTCATTCCCACTAGTCGTGGGGAGTTGCTTCAAGCACCAACGGAGCGGAGCGTCTTCTCGACCGGCTCGAGAGCGGCTTGCGTATGGCGTGCTGCAGAAGTCCCGCTCTGGCGTGCTTGGCATCCTGGATCCAGCTTTCTATCTGGCATATCGGAGTCGGCATTCTGGGATGCCACATCCTAGGACACATTCTTTCTGGCATTCTATGCTGGCATACCTTCTTCGATTCCAGCTGGCGTGCCTTCTGACATCCTGGCATTCTATCTGGCAATTCTTCCGGCATTCTGGAATGGCATGTGTTTGTGTCCGTGTGTGCCCAGACCGAGCTGGAGCATGCCCAGAGTGAGCTGGCCCCTGGCGCTTAATTATACAGAGTTCAGGTCCGCGCGTGCTGGAGCTCAGACTGAGTTGGCACTCCCTGTAGTGTGGGCCCAATGTGGCCCATGTGCGCCCAGCGGACGACGCTGGCCCTGGCTGTGGCATCCGGACTGAAGGAGACAAGGATGAGAAAGACCCCTCACCTGGCAGGTGAAGACACAATGGGTCCTGACTTGTTCCCCCACACATCACGCCGCCCTTCACCTTCACCGACCTCCAACTCCTCCGCCCCGTCACGCCAGCCCGGGGCTCTGAGTCAAGGATGCCGGGGCCAATGGTGGCTGCAAGCCATTCCTGGTAACCTTCCCGGGCATCGGTGGCACAGCTCTTGAAAGGTAGGTAGGAAAGTCGGTTTCTCTGTGGGCTGGTTGGAGTGGTGGGAGTGTGGGCTGATGGACTTGGATGGCTGCAGAAGTCAATGAATGATGATGTGATTGGCTTCAACTCACTTAACAAAAAACCAGCGGGTTCAATCATCCCAAGTAAAGGGTTGAAAATCCATATATCTGAAACCACCACCCCGGTCATGAATGCATGCATCCCGATGGATCCTGGTAGGTGGGCCAGATCCAAAACTTCAAGCCTGGCCGATTTATTCCAGCACCCTCACTGCCAGGTCACCACCTGCCACTTTGAAGTACAGCCTCCATGTCGGAGACTCGTAGAGTCGGGTACTGGTCTAAGTACAGTCATCTCCTAAAGCCTAGACTCTACTGTAGCGCCCACAAGGCCAGTCGATGCGGTTTGATGGTTCAATTTCGTGCTGTTTGAAAGTTGAGATGCTTGGGTTGAAATCGGACATGGCACTTTCTCATCGTTCTCTTTTTCGCGACCTTGTGGTCCAAAGTCTTCCCTCTGCAATTGGTCCCAACATACAATACAATCCCCCCCAACTTCTTCGAGCAGCTGATGACATGGTTGTGGTCGATGTCCACCGAATCAAACAAATCTCTGATCAAGTCTTCCTCAGCGACATTCAGACCACCTTGCCCCCCGCAGTCCCAAAGGTTCTTCTACCACTCACCACCGGAACCTCCTGAACATGTGCTTTTTCTGTCGGCAAGGAGTGGACAGAACCCCCAAATGCAATGGATCCAAATGGCGGAAAACTTCAACATCCTCCGCCCGAAAAAAGTGGAACGGTGGGACGCTCGCCGTTTCATTGGCAGCTGCAGCGCGTGAATCCACATGAATTCACAGTATACTTGCAATTCTTGCGCGTAGGCGTAAGATCTTGTCCATCAGCGGTAGCTTTTTTCTGGACAAAGGCCAACTCGCACAAACACTCCAGCTTTGCATAGCCGGATGGTATCATGGTATGCCATGGCCCCTCCAGCTGCAGGGGAGGCTACTTTTGTGGGGACTGCTGGAAGACTGATCTGTGTAAAGCTCCTCGAAGGGTCTTTCGGGTCATTCTTCCACCAATTGAATGAGCATATCAATGGCACACATCAAAACAGAAAAGAACTCCCGGAAACTAACATGGACCCTGAGAATGGGACCCTGAAAGACGGCGTTCCTCTACAAACCAGTGGTGTTCAGGGTCCATGTTAGTTTTCAGCCAGGTATATATATATATATATATGAGTAGCTTGGGACCATGGGTCCAAAAGGCAATCAATCCTTCTTCCCACCCAAGCATGGGTTGGTGTTTTTCGCTCCTTCCCTACAGGCACTCTGCAGACATCCACCATTTTATTACCAACCTGTGACCCCGCAACACCCCGCACGAGGGCCGTCACAGGTGTGCCCACCAGCCGCCCAGGAATTCACATCAGGCGGCTGAGATGTCGACATCATGCCTCCTGGCGAGATGTCAAGGGCATGGCTAAGTCCCATCGAAAGCCTAGCCATTCCACGTGGCCGTCCCACGGCATTCCGCAGTAGAACACCATTTCCAGAGAACGAGCAACCCATCGAAAGGCCGGGCAGACATCGGTGTCACTCCCCACCAATGCCCCACACCCAACAAAATCTCACTCAAACAATTTTTATTAACTTTTCTATAGCCTATGGCCCTATGGCAGCCGCTATCATAAAAACACACACTCCCCGAAATCATCATGGAAGTGGAAAACAATCTGTTTGTAAAGGAAAATTAGTCATCCAAGGGCGCCATGCCATCCACTTCCATGATTATTTCAAACATTTCAAGGAGCGTACAGCCACTGAGTCCATCCACCCCATTCTCCCCGGTCGCCTGAAGCCCTCGATCAACTCGGACACATCCAGCACGCCCTGCTTGGAGGTATCAAAGGCCCGGAAGGTCCTGCAACCGCGGGAGAACAACAGCTGAATCATCCACAGCAAACCCGGCAACCGCCCTGGGAGGGCCACTGGGACAAATCCTAAGGACGAGCGACAAGAGGCGACTATGACTAGCGACATCTCGTGACCTCAATACGACCGTAAGTCTGCGCAAGGGTTCAGGAAACACTTCTTTTGACATAGGTTGCACGCCGGTTGCACCTGCCCAACCAGGTCCTGTCCTTACCTTTCCCCGGAATGGGCCACACGTCAACACTAGGCTTTCCAAGTCATGATGAACCCTTCCACCACCCTCCACCTTCATCGGAACCCACCGCACCCACCCCTCCTCCGGAGAAGCTCCAGCTTGGCGTCCGGCGCGTGGTCAGCGACCAGAGAGACGATCTTCTTCTCGAGGTTCGTCAGCTCTCCGAAGGTCCCTGGGCAGGCACGAATCGAATCCATCCTGGATAGATAGATAGACTCCTCTGAAACAATACACTGGGACGCCCAAAAACGGGCTGGGAGGATCGGAAGCTCTTACAGCTTTGCTCGTTTCACTGGCAACAAGACGATCTCTCCGGCGGCCCGTGTCCGCCTGCCCGGTCCACGCACGTGAAACACAAGTCCAACTCCGGGTGTCTGGTGCGTCCAAGCCGCGGAGGTTGTACAGCAGGCTGCCGCGTTCCAAGAGCTCCGCCGAGGCCGAGATGGCGGGGTCCGAGACGGACATCCAGGGATCCTGGGACGGGTGGACGGTGGACCCGCTAGGAAAGGGGAGACGGGACGAAGTCGGTGCGTCCACCAAGCAGGTCCAAACCGAACGGAAAATGTTTCAGAGCATACTACATACCTTCGACTATACATTCCATATACTTTCCAGCCGTGTCAGGGTCACCCAATGGAAGTCCCTGCACTACTTATGGGACAGGACACACCTTGGATTGGAAGATATAGATCTAGGATGATCTAGGTCTGGTGTTCCACCGGGCGATCTGAGGCCGTGTGGACCTCAAAGGCGATTCGCCCGAGAACACCGGGGCCCACGATGCCGGACTTGGGTCAGGTCGGTGTCCCCCAAGACGAGATGGAGGACCGCTGTTGGATGGAGGTGTGTGGGGGAGGTTGGGAGAAAAACGCGTCCTTAAAAAACGAAAAACTCGTCCAAACAAACACGAGAAAACATCATCGGCCCCAAAGAAAAGGAAAAGCCGAACCTCCGCTGGAACCGCTCCACTCCTGTAGGATGGCCGCAGCGCCGCAGCGCGCGGAGGGCTGGTAGACCAACACCTAGAAGTTGCGCCACCGGCCACCGTGTGCCACAGCCAAACAGGAAGCTTGAAGTTCCTACTAACCTACTAGCAGTGCCACAGGATTGGTCTGTAGACCCCAAGCGTGGATGATCATAAACACACTCCAGCGCCCCAAGTGGAACTGCTGGTCACTCCATGTTTTGTGGGGGGCCCTACTTGTCACACACACCCTAAAAGTCCTGATGGTTTCCTCTGCTCAGTTTCATTTCACCTTGTCCTTCTGACTGGCTTTCTACCAGATCTCCCACCTCTCCCACCTGCCCGTCCGACTCGTCGGAGGCTTGGAAAACGGCCCGGGCCCTCGACCCCTGCGCCTTGTCGAGGATGCTGCCCACCGTGGGATAGCTCGCAATCAGCGCACGGTTCCACGGCACTCGGTCGCGGAACGCGTTGTACCTCGCGTGACGAGCCCGATGGCGCCGGTCGCGGCGCCATAGCGAGCGCCGGGTGTGTAAGAAAGGGCGAAGGATCAAAATGATCAAATCATTTCGACAGGGTTGTGACGTGAAGACTGAGGTTTGTTTGGGTTGTGATCGGTTCATTCTACACCCTGGTGTCGGCGATCCCGACCCTGAAAACCACGTCGCTTGGGGGACGAGGAAAACGCTCGGACCCAGTGGGGCCAGACAGGAAAAGGGTCTATGTGAGTTGACTCGGCAGTCGGGTCCTCAACACACGCCGGGCGCCAGCGCACAGGTCGATCCAGCGGACATTGAACTCTTCGCCATCCTCGGGCTCCAGACAGGGATGCTGTAGGGAGCCCAGCCTCGCGATCCGCTAAGAGCGGGCGGACAGTGAAGAGCGCGCCCTTGCACGTCAAGCAGGGCGAGGCGCAAGGGTCGTGGCTGGTTAGAGGTCAGTTGAAGGCTGCTTTTTGGACGTGTTTCACAACACAAACGGCACTTGCGCACTCTTGCTGTGCACGGATGCTACAGTGTATGGTTGCACTTAGTGTTTCCACCAGTTCAACACCAGTCGCGCCCTTGTGCGGGATGTGCAATTCATCGAGATAAAAACATATGGATCTCCTCCCTGCCTCTCGGCATTTTGTCCAAGAACGGCCCGAGCACGGCCCATGCAACCCACGCATAAACCCTCTCCCAGATTCGGAAGCCAACAAAAGCCACGATGCTCCGACTCCATGCTTGATGCTCGAGATTGGGCCGAAGGGGCTCCAGGGCAGTGACGATCCACGTGAAGATCACACCCAAGGCCCAGATGTCGGTCTGCTGATCCAGCTGGGCCTTCAAGATTGTGACGACGGCTTTTCTTTTGGGGGGGGGCAGGCAGGGTTTAGGGAGGAGCAGAAGCAGAAGAAGAAGAAGAAGGTCTGCCACGGGGATGGGGTGAATGAAGACAATCACTCTCTGAATGTCTGACTAGTGAGGCGATGGGTTCATGATTTGTCTTTCCTGCCACTGGTCGGAGGGTTCAGGACAATGGGCGTCAATGTGCAACCTCTTTGTTACATGATATGCAGTATGGGTGCCTGGCTCAAAAAGTGTGCCACCGGGTTTGGGACGTGGTCCTTGAGCATATGAAGCACAAGCATGTACAAACATCATCAATCATCAAACATCTCACCGTGGTTGAAAGGAGAGTCAGAGGTGGAGTCACGGCATCGCTACAGAATCAAAAATAAAAAAAAAACGTGGTTGTTGATGTCCATGCCATACACTACCCCCATCTCATCATCCATACATCAAAATCCATCAAAACTGACTTCAACCTCCACATTTGCGCCTTCACATCGGTGAAGGTCTCAGGTGCCATAAAGACCATCGTCCCCACCGCCAAGTGCTCCTGCCAGTCAGTGTTTCCTCTAGCAGCCCCCGCCAAGAACAGGCAAAGCTGTCACACAAATGAATGGAGCCCCCAAAACACCGCTCCAGCAGCTACTTGCAAGATACGGCATCAGGAACCAGAATAGAGAAGGTGATTGAATGACCCCAACCACGCCTATCATGGATTTGGTATGCAGAAGTGAGCCAGATTGGTGTTAGAGTCCAGGTCCGCTCGCTTTGTCTTGGCCTATGTTAGGATCGCCATCGGATGACATCAGGATTGCTACTTTCAGAAACCCAAAAAATCACCATATATGAACCAGGTCGTTGGAGAATCGGTCGGATGCCTCCTCGTCCCTTGCCCTGCCTCCTGATCCGTTTTCAGGGAGGCTAACCCGAAATCAATGAGCCTGGCACCGCTGCATCGCATGGGGAACCCGTTCGCCGGCAAAAACGTGTGTCGTGCTCAGAGTGGGGGGAGGTCACAATTCACATCTGCTTTCCCGGATTTGGAAGACTCGTTACAGTGGTTTCAGAGTAGATGGCACAACAACCTCAAGAAAGAACCTCAAGAACCGCACCTCCTAGCAGCTCCCCCCCCCTGCGGCGGGGCTTCTCCGCTTTTTTTTCAGCCACACCGGGAGCCCCAGGGCTCCCGGCCGAGCAGTGCTGTGCTCGGTGGCATCGGCCAAAAGGATGTTCTCGGGCTTCCTGGGGCCATCGACCCGAGCCGTGGCCGTCCGACGCACGGGAAACGGTGGATAGCGTCACAGGCACCGGTGGCCAAATGAAGTCTCCGTTCCCGTCTAGCCGGGTGTCCCTTCCGGACAGGACCCGCACCACGGGTACACCCCGCCCCCACCCATGGCCCAAGGCACAGGTCTCGATGGACCACGGGAGGGTCCATGCCGTGGAGGTAGCTGATGGCATACGTGACCTCACGGAAGTGCCTCGAGATCCGACCCGTACGGGGTCGGACGAGCCGCCCTTGCGTCGCGGGCGTCTCGGCCCATCTGTCGTTCAAAAGGAGTGGTGATCACGCGGAAGCGTCTCGAAGAATGTTGGTGCAGGAAGCGCTGGCGCATACTCTGTTTTTTCGATTTTTGGCGCCAACATCTGGCAAACACCTTTGATGGAAGCTTCTCACTCCAGGCAAGAAATCCATCATGATCGATATACAGATACAGATGATATTATATACATAGTACGTAATAGTACCATATAGTACCATACTCCTCCCACCATCTCTGGATTCCCTCCTCACCTCTTCCCATCCACTAGAAGTAGAAGGACAAAAATCACCTTCATCCTCCAAGCGTCCGCCGCAGCTTGGGCAGGAAGCTTCGCCTTGAGACCTCCGGTTGGCGGCATACATCCTGCACGCAAGGCACGCAAAGTGCCCTTTTTGCGCAAATGCCCAAGCGCAAAGCTTGGGTGAGCCAACTATATCATGCTGCAGTGTCGAGTGGAGTGGAGTGGAGTGGAGTGGAGCGCTCGCATACCCAGCTGCACTGGCGAGAAAACAAGCCACCAAACACGCGGGGATGAAAAAAGGACAGGACACTACGGGACCTCATGAACAAACAACAAAAAACAACAAGACAGAAACAATACCAAAAAAATACCAAAAACAACTTCATTGAGTGGAACAAGAAAATACAAGAAATTGGTCAGAAAGTGTCTCCTCTAGAATGGATTGCAGGGACGGGCCCGAGCAAAGCTCCATGACGAAGAAAATGCCCTTGAACAGGTCTTCAAACCACTCGCGAAACCTGAGCAGCATCGAATCCCAAGGACGAAGCTTGAGCCAAGCGGAAGTTATTGGAGGTTCTGTACAGCCCTCTCTATTGGGGAGAGAAGGGAGAAAATCAGTCGAAACAAAGAATGTTGAAGAAAACAATCACAGCACCTACATAGCAAACAAACCGACATAGTGGGAGGTAAGTGTAGTTCAATGGTCCTCAACAACACGTGCATCCACAATCATCATGGCAAGGGGGGGACGCCACCCCACGCAGAGTACAAACCCAACCCAGCCGTAGGCTTACCAAGTGCACAGTGGTACTTTTCAGGGCAAAGCACATGCAAACACGTGCCGTTTGTGGTGTGGGGGGTCCCACATGAACCAAGAGCAAACGGTGCGTCTCCAAAACCAAGAACGCCGAGGCGCTTGATGATGAAGGGGTTGTCCAGGACCAAGAGCAGCTTGAGCTCCTTGCGGATCGCCTTCTCCGCCGCACGGTTCCGAAAGAAGCCATGCCTGAGAGAGGGCGTGGCGCAAGAACCTGAGCTCTTGCTAAGCAACTACTACTCATGGAAGTCATTAACATGGAAGTGGAACACCATCTGTTTGTAAAAGAAAAATGTAGAACATGGTCTTCCAGTGGCCTATGTTCCACTCCCATGACTACTTTTGGGGAGTGCAAAGGCCCTCCACCTTCTCCACGTTTGTGGGTCAGCTAACCTCCCAAGAACAACCAAGATCAACGAAGAGCCCATGTGGAATCTAGAATTGCTCGACATTTGCCCTGGTGTAGGTGCAAGTCTTTCCATCTCCCTCTAACATGTCCTTTGTTGGACCCTATCCATGCACCCGTCGCACCAAGGAGCCAAATGGCCCGCCATTTGATCCTCGCGATGTGAGGCCGTTCGTACACATCCGTCTGCCGGCTCATGAAAAGCCAATGGTAAGGACGTGTGGATGTGGCTAAGAAATGCTAAGAATTTCGAGTCGGGTAGTTATCCTTAAACAAACAATCCCTAATGTTTATAAAATATGTCTTGGAATTTGCATGTTGTAAAGGAAAAGGATCTGCATTTTATAAGCCCACAATCACGGGGGATATTAAAACAGCCAACCCTGCACTAACATTCAACAAACTCCTTAGAGGTTTTTCCATTGCAAAATATTGCAAGGCCTCTTCCCATCCACCATCCAACTACCCATCACCCATCCACCATGGCCGCCGTAATACCCGCCATAGCCATTGACCAAAAAACAATAATCTCCGAACCAATTGCGCACCAATGATCTCCACAAGCGCCTTTCAGCTCCTGGACAAAGCCATCCACCGTACCACGCCGCCACCCTCCTCCACCTACCCCACCACCGCGGCGTCCGCTGCCGCGCCAGGCGTCCGCTTCACCGCCACCTGCTGCTGGGAGCCTTTGATGCGCCACTTGGCCACCGAGCCAAAAGCGCCCTGGCCGCGCGCGCGGGTCTGCTGAATGGCTTCGTGTACTGTGTACGCCGACCATCATGCTGCAATCTGCATATGCTGGCACTTACGTATGTTGGCATACGGCATACGGCATGCCTGCCTGGTATGAGCATTTCGGCCTTCCAAATGATCCTGGGCACTTATGAACGCTTCACATCGCCCTGCTCTCCACCTCTTTGGCGCCTGGCCTCGCCCAGCTTCCGTTCGAAGTCATAGAAGGCGGTGATTGGGCGGTACTGTCCCCGGATCTTCCTCGCTCGGTGTGTGGGTCACGCTGGAGCAGCGCCAGGCGGCGGATGCGGTGTGCGAAACGTGCACCAAAGCGCACCCTAGCCGCCCTAGCCACGGACTAAGCCAAGCAGCACGGACGAACCAACCAGGCATACAAACGCCGAGCGCATCCATCCCCAGAAGAATCAGCGGTCGTACCAACAACTCCCTTGAAAAGGGAATGCGCACCATATGGACCAAAGACCTTCCTTCAACCCCAAGGGCCAACCCCCACCCTGCCGTCCCTTCGCCCGTGCCCCCACCGGTGCCCGCACGCCTGCGACGTTCCCCGGCCGAGCGGCCAGAGGTCCATGATGCTGGTCGCCCGGTCGTGCAGACTCAGCTGTCCGAAGTCCAACTCATCCGCCTTCAAGCGCTTCCTGGGCGCGGGCCGAAGCCCGTCGGGATCCATCGAATCCCTCCCGGTGAAGCGAACGAACTCCAGCTGTTGGAGTTGATACTGGGTGTCTGCAGTGTCCCCCATCCCATCCCCAGCCTAAAGGCTGGTGATCCATGATTTTTTGGGTGGGAAGGCAAAACCGGGGCCAGTCGGAGGTTGGTCGGAGGTTGGTCGACTGGATTGGCATTTGAAGGTCCAGGAGAGACAGTAAGTCTCAGTAAAATCTCCTAAATAGGAGCTACATCAGCCATGCGCAATGCAAACACAAGGACACATCAAGCATGTTTAAAGCGTAAGGCGAGCCATAGCCTAGTCGAAGATTGCCCCCTTTCACTGGCACACATCCCATCCAACACTGATGTTCCTCTACTAGCCCCCGAATCATGGAAGTGGACAATGACCCCTTGGAATCTATTTTCCTCTACCTTGTCCACTTCCATGATGTTGCAGGGAGAGAAACCCAAACAGCTGTTGCTACCTGCTTTCACCTCGTAGGCCTCTCTTTGCAAAGCCCAGCTTCGGTGAGCTCATCATCCGCTGAAGGTGGCCTCAGGCGTGCTCATGCAAAGGACGAAGCCTTCAAACAAGTACTAGCTCTTCAGAAATTGTGAAAGCAATGGAAACTGCAGAAACCAACTGCAAACATTCCGGACATCAAAAATTAATTTTTGAAAAATCCTCTCTCTCTCTCCCCAGACTCGCCCAGTAAGAACAGCCCAGTGGTGAGAAAAGAGACAGAACCAGGTCACCAGCTTAGCAGCTCCGCTCCGCTCCGAACCACCGAACCACCGGCTCCGAACACGACTCGCACTGAACACGACTCGAGGGGCGGAAGTTCTTGGTGAATTGGCTCGCGCTCCAGGTGCGGGACCGCCTCACCATCGGGCTGTTCGAACCTGCCCGCCGCGACGGCCGCATCCCAACGGAGCACGACGGCGAAGGTGCGTTCGCGCGCGCGGACGGTGAACTGCGCGGGGCACGGCGGTCGGAAGTCGGAAGCGCAAAGGGGGGCGGCCTGACCTCCAGCTGACACGAAGGGATGAACCAATGAATCCATCTAACTGGTTGAAACGGGACCAAGCAAATCCCCTGACATCCACCAGTGGCCACCCCTAGCCCTTTATAATCCCACCGAAGTGTCCCACCGACACCCTGAGGCCTATCTCGTGGCCGTTCCCCGACGTCCCAACCGACGCCCGGACCACGCCTGGCGAGTCCAGGTCGGGCTCCGAACGCAGCCGCAAGTGCCTCGGCCGGCGACGCTTCGGACGGCGGGGGCGTTGCAACGAACCTGACCGGGGGGGGTCATGGAGCTCAGACCGAGGTGAACGGGTCTGCGGTTTCTTTTGGTAGGTCATAGGAGGTTTGATGTGGGAGGGTGCCGGAGTGTCTCAAAGAACCCAAGGAAAACCCTCCCAGGGTCCGTTTCTCCACCATCGACTTGTGTGGATTTAGCGGCTGGTTTAAATGGAACTCTCTTCTTTTTCTTCCTGCTTCTGGGGCCTTCTGGGGATTTCTGGATGTCCTGCGTGTCTCTCCACAAACAGGATCAAACAGGGACATCTGCAAACCACAATCTGCTTGCAGAACCGAGGTCGTCTTGGACCAACCGAGGTCGTCTTGGACCAACCAAGGTCGAGTTCCATCCGCGTCGCCCCGCGTTGCCATCGTCGGCATAGAAGTGACGCGCACGTCCCTGGGCGCGTCGTTGGTGCGGCGGTTCGCCGGCCAGCGGCTAAGGTGGCAGGATCTCCGCTTGATTGTGCGGTCAGCTTTGGTGGGATTCTTCCAGCTGAACAGGAGGATTCTTATGGATTCTTCCTTGCTGGTTACTCATGGACTTCAAAAAAGGCTACGAAAAAGGGCTTAGCCGATCCGGCCAGCACGGATGTCTTTGTCTCGTCACCGTCGTCGTTCGACCGGGAGAGGTTTGCGAGGTTCGTTCCGCAGCCCTGGTTGCAGAACTCCTCGACGCATTTGGAAACGAAACGCGTTGTGTCGTTGTGTGTCAAAACACGCGTTTCGTTGATTCATTTGTGAACCTTTGACGCAAAACAAACAGCATGTGCGAACCTTCAATATTGCTGGCATTCCACCGTATTCCACCTAACATCGTTCCACATTACAATGCAATCACAAGCATGGTGGAACCCATGGTCTGAGGATGTCTGAGTCTGAGGAAGGTTTTGCTTAAAGGGGGCTGTCGATGAGCACATTGGATGCTTGGGGGGGCAAAACGGCCAGGGGGGTCATGCCACACACCCTGAAGGGAGCAATGTCCAGTCCGTTACGCCTTGAGAAAGCTGAAGCAACAGGCATCATCGCCGCAATCGAAGAGTCGAGCCAGTAAGGTCTTCATGGCTCATACTGTTACATGGGCGAAATCCGGTCCCACCTACCTGCTTCCGAATGAACCAGGAACGCCGTTTGGATGTTTGATCTTTGCGGGGTTTTATTGCTTTGGATATACAGCGTAGCTAGACTTACATGCGGTGCGAGTGGATTGCGGTGCAAGTCTATATAGGACCGGACGCCGCCCGTCAACAGCAGCTGGCTCTTTGGCACAGCCAGGCCATAGACGTGCTTTGAAAGGCCGACTCCGAACGGCCCACGTGCCTGAACTGGATCCCGGATCCATTGGTCCATCGAGCAATGAAGAGATGAATTGATGAAAGAAATCACCCGTTTCCATCCAAAGAAAATGAAAGTAGAAGAACCACCGTATGATGAAGATTGACCATCAATATTTCTGAGTGATTCTAGCTTCCACCAATGAACCAAGGAAGCTCCACATGAGCCAGGGCCATCCACCAAGAATATCTAAGAATGAAACACCAACAGGACATTCCTGAGAAGGGACATCTGAGCTGTTCTTAATGGGGGCGGGCTTATATAGCCGCTAGCCATGCAATATGTATATAGCTATTCGAATTGCTTCACGTCCCACAGGCGAAAGACACTCGCCGCTCTTACGGTCCTCATCTGCTCTGACTTCTCCGATGTGCTCGGGCAAAAAGCAGGAACGAAACGAGGAACGGAGTTGCGGAGTTCGGCACGCGACCTCATTCGGTGCGGCACACATGTACTTGTCCGTTCTAATACAAGAAACGCCATCCAAAACGGTTGTGAGTTTTGGGCGTTTCAATCATAAGAAGGCGAATTACCACCCCTTCTCAGAACAGAAAGAACACCAAAACTGAAACTCTGCTGTAGTTGTGTGGCCCACCCTGATTCCAAATCGGCACAAGGAAGTCCTGCAGGAGAAGGGACTCGAAAAAGCCATTGAAATTGCAACCCAATTGGTCGCGCTGTCCCGTGCTGTTAGCATGCCTTGTTTCTCAGTTACTCTTGAGGGAGCAGCTTCAATTTCCTCGCAAAAACCTGAAAAAACCTTCGACCAACCCCTGAAGACCAACCCCGGAAGCCGCGAAAAACTCAACGCCATGGGCCGCAGGCCCAGCCACCGCCCCCATCTCGTGCCCATGTGCTCGGTTCCCCACAATACCGCCGGAGATCTTACCCGGGATCAAGCCTCACCGGCACGACGCTCTACCCCGCCGGAGTCCAGGCGCTGGGGAATGTGAGGAGGGGGAGGGGTGATCGAAGCGATGAGCATCTGCGGGACCAGTTCTGGAAATGATGAAAAACAACTTCTGGCCCTTTTTGGTGCACTTCAGACAGCTAAGTAGGACTTTCTGCAGCATGGCGCTGACAGAAGGCTTCTAGGCATTTTGACTCGCATTTTGGTGCCTCAGAGGCCCTTGCTGGTCATCTCAGACCTGACAGATGCCTCGCCAGACCAACAGCAAGCCCCGCGCCCCACGTGGACCCCCCCCCTGCGCGCCACTGTAGCCGGCGCAGGCGGTGTAGGCCTGAGCCGAGGAGAGGTGAGAGATGAGGCGAGTCAAGCTGAAGCATCACATAGTTGGGTGAATTGGGTTTTTCTGCTACTCTTGCAGTAATTAGATTGTGGATGATTGTGGGATCTTAGATTGTGTGGGCGTGGGTGGCCCGACATGACATGACCAATGTTTCAGGGATTGCCATCAATGAGGTTGCACTCCCCTCGCCACTCCAAGCCATCCCACATCCATTCCTTCCATCCTCCGGACTCGCGGTCCTGTCCACGCCGAGGCGCCCTGTCCATGCTGGGCAGCTTCTTCTGCACCGGATGCGCGGCGCGCTCCTTCGCCTTCTTCCTGACGCAAGGAGCCGAGTCAAGACCGAGACATCCTCCAAGCATCGGTGGATCGAAGGTGAAAGCCTTTTTCGCTCGTAGGGTGGAGGCCAGCTGCCAGGTAGGTTGGGAGGCCAGGCTGCACTGTAGGTTGGGAGGCCACTGCCAGTGCCGGTTCCTTGAAGTGTCTGCTTTTTCAATGCTCTGCCAGCTACTGGTTGCTCCCTGCATATTCTTTCCGTCCTCATGGTCTCATAATGCAGCTCCATGAGCCCGGACCTGGACGGCGGGTGCACAGCACCAGAACAAGAGATAGAGAGATACACAACCTCCCCAACTACCAAATGCACCTTGAAGGAATACAAGAAACCTCCATGGCGTTTTCAGTGGTAAAAGTTCAATTCATCAATTAAGGTCTTTGTCTAACCTGACTTCCCTTGGCGAAGCTTGCTAGCGCGACCGGACAACCTCAAGGCAACAGGTTCCCTGTCTGAAATCCCACTCAGAACCGCATTCACGTGACTCGGGCATGTGCCGCGCGTATGCGCGCGTCACGTAAAGGACAAACCGCGCTCAGCGAGTTCCTGGGCGCCCAGCGAGTTCCTCAGCGCCAACTGGTGACGCGAAGGCGCCAACGAGCGGTTCTGCAAATATTCCTGGACACAGCGGTTCGGTGTCAGACGGAGAGATTCGAAAGTGAAACTCCTTCCAACACCATATTGGATATTATCACATTATATATAAACGCTATGTCTATTATATATATATATACATATGTGTGTGTGTTTATAGTAATATATACTGTATATATCTGTATACAATAAATACAGTCTCAACAGAGTGCTACATGTTTGGCAGGAGTTTAGGGTGTTGAAGTTTCTCGCATGCAGGCGTCGCCCCTTCGGCAGTGCCCCTCAATTGAGGATCCCGAAGAGAATCTCTGAGCCACCTCCATGCGCGGAATGATATCCTTTGAGGCCCGTGGTCTGAAGATCACCACTCCTCCCACCAGGAGGAAAACGATTGGTGTGGGCCATGGTGTAGGGAGCCTACTGGCCAAGGTGACGTTCACCTGCTAGCGGCCAAGTATGGCCAAGTCAATGTAAGCACCTTCATGCTATCACATCATTACAAGCCAACCATCACCTAACTTCTAAACGTCTCTCCATGTCTCTCCACTGGCACTAAGCGGTCATGTCCACTAACTTCTCCTCCAACCTTTCCCCGCTTTCCATGCAGGCCCCCCCCCAAACCATCACGGTTCAAGCACCTCAAAGGCTTCATTCTGCTCGGCGTACGCGGGAGGGAAGCGCTCAAGCTCCTCCGTGCCCTTCCAGAAGTGCGTCTTCTGGGGATGGTACCTGCCAGTGTTCGAGGGAAGCAGACCTCGCGTCTCACCGCGCGCACCGGTGTCGGTCGAAGGGTCCCGATCACCTTTGGGGCGTGTCCCCGATCGTCGGTTTGGAGCGGCGCCGTGGTGGTCCACATCGCCCGCGGAAGTGGGCACTTCTCAGGTCCGAGGGCCAGCACGGTGTTGCCACGGTTGAAGCCTCGGTGAAGACTCGGTCGAAGTCGGGGGTGGGTGGAGCTGGTGCGGGCCCAACCCCAGCATCCGATGGGTCTTGCAGACGGCGTGTGGTCTTTTGGGACCCATGAGCCCTCCGATCCCCCACACTTCTGTCACTCGGAAGGGGCTGGGAAGTGCTGAAGGCACCTGTCTGCTTGCCATCCTCCACCTTGAATCAGCCAAGCTGCCCATGCCTTCTTCGACTTCAAACGGCTTGAGGCGGACCGCTGGAAGGGCTTTGATCTGAACCAAATGGTCTTCGCGATGGTCTTCGTGTGACGAGCCGCCTCGGTCTTCTATAGTTGTCCTTCAGGTCGTCCCAGCGTGTCCCTGAAAATACGACGTTCATGTCCACCCACACAACTTGCGCACCGATCCTGACCTCCGAGTCCTTCCCCATTAGGGGGTACTGGAGGATAAGCTGGACAACAACTCAAGTAACTACCCCTGTACCAACCACGTCGGAGGTCTATCCGGTATATCCCCAGGTCAACCGAGACGCGAATTAAATGAAACTACGAATGCGACCTAATTCCCAATTCACGGATCAAGCGGAATGGTATCCAAAGACTGTTTCAATCTAAGACATTTGTTCACTCGCTGGTACAAATTGTGCCGTTTCATGAACGGAAGTTCCGACGGCATAGACTCTGTCATAATGGAGCATGACAGATTTGGCAAAAAGGGAATACGCAGATTTAGTGGGTAGGGTTGCCCTGGAGAGGAAGCGTAGTCTTTCAAAATTTGCATAGCTTAGCTCCTTTTGAGGGAGGTTGCGTCTAGATGCAATTCCCCCGTGCTTGGTCTGAAAATACGACGTTTTCATGTCCAGAACTTGTCCTTTATGTTGTTTTCACCTGCGATGCTCCCCGGACCAAAACACCCAGAACTCCACTCATCTCCCCATCCACCTCTCGCTCGAACCCCGCAGCGCAGCGGGTCGGTCGGTCCTTTTTCGCCCCCCGGTCTTCTGCCGGTCTTCGCCCCACCGACCCGATTGGTTGGCCAGTGGGTCGCTTCGTTCGGCGTCGCTTGAGCGTTCAAGAGGCGTCGAGCTTTGTCGGGGCCCGCTCCCCGGAAGTCAAAAGCACCCCGGAACTGAGCCGTTCCGGAGTCCCCAAAGGGGAAGCCCTGAAAACGGCGGTGAAGGGTTTGGGATGGTTTGGGGATGGTTTGGTTGGTACGTCCTCCTGGTGCGGTGAAGAATCACGGTGAATGCTTTGGGCCTCTCCATGCAAGTGCAGAGTGCAGAGATGTGCTGAGTAAGATAGACTAGAAATCCGTTGGGCTCTGCCCACTCTGAGAGCATCTCCAACTATATTATATAAATATTGCAGTATGCCACCCAAGTTAGTTTTTGCATGGTTTTGGTCGCAGGCCAGGTCCATGCGTCCAGCTCAGTTTTTCGGCCATTGTCAGCTCATGTTCCCTGGTGCTTTCGCGGGAGTGGTTCAAGATCTATGCTCGATGTCTGTACCAAGGGCCAATGCCTTAGTCGAGCAACTGCAGCCACCAACGACACGACCACCTCTCCCCTCCCAGCACCCCAAAACCATCTTGCTAGGTTAAAACACGGTATTGAAACACCTCAGAATGTTTGGGGAACCAAGCTGAGAATTGCCACTATCGGGCGAAACACCTCACAACCTCCAACTGCCTGAATCATGCAAAGCACCTGGCCAACAAAGGTGTACGAACTGTTTTCTCTTTTCACCACCCCTTTAGTCATCCCACCCGAGGTCTGATGCAAAACGATCCACTTCAAAGGCCCATGGCAGAAAAAGGGCAAGCAATGGAGTTCGCCAGCCTGGTGAGACATTCGTTGAACAGTCTAGCACATACTCCCAGAGTTGAAATAATACACCATGGACCCGGAGAATCGACACATGGTTTCGACCTGTTTCCTACCACAACCCAGTGTTGTTGGGGTTCTTCCATGTCCATGTCGTTTCGTGGACTTCGCCAGCTGCTTGGAAGATCATCCGAAGAGATTTGGGGCCCGGACCCTCATCGTCACATCGAAACCACGGGACTGTTTTCATATCCAGTCTACTTCAAAAGTTGGGTGTTCTAGAAGTTATCGGATGCTCCGGGCAACCGATCCCGGAGCCATGGCAGCGGAGTTCTATTATCCCAGAAAGAGGAGGATCAGCAGTTGGGAGTTCCATCGTTCCGGTCGTGAAGGGGAGTTCCAGCTTTTCCTGTGACTCCCACCAGCGGAGCTCAACCGCCCCTGTCCTCCACCGCCCTTTCCAGCACAGCGGCTCAATCCTTCCTGGCGTCGCAGGTTTTGTGGGGAGGGCGAGGGACCAACTTGCCAGGCGTTTGGCTCATCCAAGCATCCGTGAAAAGCACGCATTGGAACCTCCAAAAAGGGAGGTAAGACTGAGAGAACGAGTCGTACCAGTTGTAAGTTAGAAGCCCTTCCCTGAGAAGCGTTCTTGCAGGTTATTACGTAAGAGTTATATTATTGGTGATGTCTTGTCGCAAGTCTTGTCGTTCATCTCATGTAGCTCCAAAACTGCCTCTCTCCACTCCCATGGCCCCGTGTTTCACGCTCGACACTGTCTCGCCCCCCTCCGCCTGCATGCGCGAATCGCCTGGTGCCGCGCCAGCAGCGCAGACAACGCCGAGGAATAGGACCAAGTGAGGTCCGGCACCCCCGCCTGCTGACCTCAGCATCCACGGCGAGGTCCGTAGATGGACGCGGAACCATTCGAGGAGTACCATAAGCTTACTTTGTACCTATTTTTTGTGAATCTTTGTGTGATGTCCCAAACTTTTGGGAGTCACCCTGCCGGTCATCCCTTCTCATCCCCTTCTCAGAACTCCCCAACACTCACTCGTGCACCGCCCGATGCACGACCCGACGGCCTCAGGTGGACGAAGACCTCTAAGACAGGCTGGAGGGGGGAAAAAGACACTCTCCTTAATGTAGACTCCGTTTCTTTTGAATTGGATGTCCTCTTCATATGGGGGATCTGCAATCAACAGCTACCTGCTTTGAACCTACAGTACAGTAAAGAAAGCCAAAGTCGCCTGCATCTGGACCACTTTTCTTGATCTCTTCAGACATGTGAACTCCGGGCATGATGACGTGCTCCTGGCACGAGGGCATCAGGCCCAGCTGACCTGATAAGCCCATGGACCATGGAGGACGACCGCCCAACTGTGGAACACAAGGCCTGTAGTATGGTTGAGTAGTAGCGAAAGCCATCTTCCAGGAGGCCATCATCCCTCCACGCGATCGGAACAAAGGAACCATATATAATCGGGTGGGACATCGTGGCACGAAGCTGGAAGACACCATCCTTCTCACCTGGCGAAGCTGGACTCGGTCCGGTCCAAACACCCCCAACCCGGCACAGACCGGGCAGACCGGGCGCAGGATGCATTCACGATCTCTCGGTCAGGGCCGCACCCCCCCACGCGCGCGCGGAAGATCCGCACCTTGGCATTTTTCATGACCGAATCACCCATCTGGATGGTGTTCCAGCCGGTCACCTCGGTGGATGGAGACGGTCGACGGGGCGGGCTGATGCAAGGCGGTGCAAGTGCGAATGGAACAAGAAAACGCCTGGACACTATTGAACAACTAACTACCTGACACCCGCACCCCAGAGAAAACGGAGATAGTCAGGAGTCAGGAGGGATCAATGACCAATGACCAACGCGATCTTGAAGATCTTTTAGCGATCTTCATGGCATACTGAGGGGTGGAACTGCAGCTGCCAGACGCTTGCCCAGGCGCTTTGCCGTGTGAGAGTTCCTCCCAGAGATGCGAGACCGCTTTGGCATCCTGGAGGTTCAACTGGTCTTTGCACCAGGCGAACGCCAGGAAGTACCTCGGCAGCATGTCTCATAGAAGCTGCTGCTCAAGTTTTGGTAGCCCAAAATGGGCAAGTTCAACTATTAAATCAACTCAGAGGCTTATGGACCCAAACCAACTGCTAAGCTGCTACATGTTTTCAGGGAGAGTCTTGCGGACTCTCCAGGGAACGGGTCCAGACTCTGGAGCCTTTGGGAAGATAAATGAAGAAAGGCTGAGAAAAAAGATGCAAGTTCGACGAAGAGCCTTTGGAGCCTTTGGAGCTTTCGACATGTCAGCCTTTGCCCTCTCTCTCTCTCTCGATGGGCCCGAAGAGCTTTCATGTTGGAACCGTTCACTGGTAGATATATAGACTATGGATTGATAGATTTTAAAAATCATGTAATTATATAGCTAGATGCCCAGAGAGTAGTAGTCACGCATTGCAACACCTATGATTTGTGTGATCTAAGTAATATCTTTATGTACCTTCCTGGCTCACATCGGTAGCCACCCACCGCTTTTGCCCCCAGGCGGCAGCTGCTCAGCTAGCGCGTGGGTGGTGATGAACCAGGGATTGCCGAAGTCGTTTTTGGGGCAGTCGCCGTAGCCACAGTACCTCGTTCCACATCAGACCAGCTCGGTGCCCAAAGGTCTTCGCGCGCGGACCGACTCTCATGACTGGAATGGACTACGACTCTCCTTTATCTATCTGAACTCCGGTGACCAAGGCCAAGGACCCCGAAAAAAAATGGCATCATCACCATCGTCGACATCTCATCGTCGTCGTCATCATCCTCATCCTCATCCTCATCCTCATCCATCAATCATCAATCATCAATCATTCCTTCCCATTTCTCCTTGAGAACAAGGTGGGAAGCCCCGAATCCTGATTTACCTCGGCACGAAGGCTGTCCTGCGAGTCCAAGCTCTGTGTATGTCTATTTCGCAGGTGTCCACAACAGCCGACAACTGGAGAACATGTTTAATCTTCCACTGAGCATCGTATCACCAGGGTAGCGCCCAATCAGCAAACCCACAAAGCCTTGCAGCCGGGTTTAGCGAAAAATTGCGAAAGAGAGAAATGCACGTTGGCTCTGCATGTGTCATGGCCCCATGGCATCTGCATTTATGCTAGGTGGACCTGTGGGCCATATGCTCTAGCTATCACAAGGAAACTGGCCACAATGTGTCTTGCAATGGCTGGTCTTTGCTGCCAGAATAACCCGAATCATCCTGTGCTAGAGGACGTGACCACGGAACACGTCTGGATATACGAGGACTGGTCTTCTATCCGTCCTAGAGGACTGTCCGCTCAGGTGGGGCCTCAAGTGAAGCGGTCTTGGCGCCAGCGAGTCTTGCGCGGCCTCTAAGCGCTCAAAGAAACCACTAATACCACTGTTCTGCTGTGGTGGCGGGGAGCTGCTTTTAATGGTTTGTAAAGTCTCATTTGACCGTGCAATGTATGAAAACCTCAAGCGAAAGCAATCTGTCAATGAGTGTAGTCCTTGGATTCCAAACAGCAGGATGCGCTCTTCGAAAGCTCATGAAAACTCCATTAAGATCCATCAAGCCCCCATGTCTCTGCCGTGACCCTCTCTCGAACCTAACACATCAGAACACCGATCCACCGCAAATCGAGGTCGAATTCTCCAGCCGATCCAGCGATCGAAACTGCTTAGCTGTCCACACCCTGCTCATGGTGCTTTATCATCTGCAATCGTGTCACCATATACCTCAGGAACAATAAGCTACTAGGAACAAGTGCCTTACTAGTAGTAACAAGTGCCTTACTAATAGTAACAAGAAGCTATTTCAAACAATAATGTAATTACCCTTGGACGTCTCTGAGCACATTTTTGGCACCTTTTGGAGGGTGGACGGTCCAAATTCTCGTGTTTGGCCCGTCGAGCAACCGTTGGAGCGATCCACGGCATTCACCTCATAGTATGGTGCCATGGACCTCCGCGTGAGGAATGGCATCAGGACTTGCGGCAGTAAGAGTTTGGGGATGGGGTGAGTCTTCTTATATACTTAAATCAAGTCTTCTTCTACCCTTCTCCGCTTGCACAACAGCGCCCAAACCACGAAAAATTGACCCTTTCTCCTTTGTCATCCTTTTTCACTCTTTGGAGTAACTCCAGCGTAGCGATTTCGTTCCCACCCCAGAGGATTGCGATTGCAAGGAGGCTTTGGAAAACTCGGGAGGCCAACCTTCCCTCTTGCCTTCCCTCTTGCCGCCCACCCTGACGTCCGAGGAACTTCACCAACAATCGCGCCGTGTTCACCAGGCGATAGTCGTGCGGCGGTAGGACTCGATCCTGGAGGAAGTGGCGAAGCACTCGATCGTGGAGTGCCAGGAACATGTCTACAAGCCATCGGATTCTGCAACATGAGCACCAGAGAAGTTCGTTGCAAAGGCTTTGATCCAGGGGAGGGTTATAGTTTGCTAGGTCCTGTCGTGAGCACGTTTCTGGACCACTTACGAAACATTCTTGCTTGCCCCACAGGCACTAGAAAAGCCCTCAGGTAGGGGAAGCCATGAAAAGCCCAAAGAACCCCCTCCCAGAGCAACACGGACGACGACACTCCCTGGAAAAATCATGGAAGTGGATGGCATGGCCTTGGATGACCATGTTCTGAATACCAAGCAGGTGGTTTTCCACTCACTCCACGAAACCCATGATCAATTCCAGGGAGTGTGACCCCCCAAACCACCTTCTGCCACTCCGGCTGACCTCAGGTGCAGCGTCTGGCGCCCCGGCCAGGTAGTTGGCAGCGATCAAGGTCTGAACATCCAGCTCGCAGGGTGCCAGCAGACCTGGCCAGGCGTCGCGGGCGTCACGGGCGTGACACGATGCGCTCGAAGAACGGTCGGAATGGACGGTCCGGTTGGGAGGTCGAACTCACCTGGAAAGCGGAAAATCCCCGCTGTCAGGCTCGTCACTGCGAGTTGAGATACAGTCACTGCCGGCCTTCTGGCCAGTTATTTCCGGTCTTCAGAAGCAGAGGCTCCTCAGCTCAGCAAAGCCGCTCCAAGGCATGAGCTCCCCAAACGTCCCCCAAACTGCCGCATCGTTCAGTAGCCTCCAGTGGAACAGTGCTCTTAGGTCTTCGTGAGTTGTCCAAGTTGTTTACACACGCAACTCACCTCTCAGTCCGCTACTCACCCTCTCACCCCCGCCGTACTCCCCGCCACTGAGAGGCCGAGTTGATGCACTTGGGCCCCGCGAGGCCCTGCTGCCGCCCGGTCATGGCCTGGACGTACTCATACTCCTGGCCCAGGGAGGGAGGGACGTGGAGGAGGTTCTGGGCTCGTTCTCAGGGCTTCAAGGGCTGTTGGCTGGAGCACGGGAACACCAGAAGAGGCCCTCCGAATTCATCAGCTAAAGAGGAACGAAGAACTCCGTTTTGGAATCGTTCGCGGAGCGCCTCTCTCGGCGGAGCCCGCCGGGCAGCCGAGCACGGGCCAGGCGCCGCGGTCTTCTACGGGTCCGCCAAACCCATCGGGAAGCCTGTCGTTGCTGTCGTTGTCCCATCGGTCGTCTCCTGCGAGACGAAGGACTTGGAGACTTTGCGCAGGTTCTTCTCCTCACATCGGCCCCCACGAACGGGTGGACCGCGAGGACGAAAGACGAAGAGTGGGAGGAGCGAAACACCAAGGGAAGGGCCGTCCGGGCTCCAGGTGGGTCGATCGAACCGTGGAAGTGGTTTTTCCCTCATGGTTCGACAGGATCTCGTGCCCAAGTCATCCTCACCCCAAACAAGCAACATCGGGGGTCAAACCTTGCTGACTTAGATTCGCCATCATTCACCTGCCCCCCCCCAAAAAAAAACGCGCGGCGAAACTAAAAAACCAATTGCAAAAGCTTAATAGTCAAGCCACGCTGTAGACCCAGTTGCTGTAGCCCGACTTCGGCCACACTGCGCTCGCGTTCAGGCCCTTCCGGCGTGCGTAGCGCACCCCCGTCACCAGCGCCAAACGCTGCACCTGCCCGCGACCCGGGGGTCGATCCACGGCGCGCCCAGCAGGCGGTGGATGGGTTCGGCACGAGCACCTATGAGTGGGTTGGCATACAGTAGTTCCACCCACCAACTCGTTGCGTTGGGCGCAGATCAACAGGGGCCACTCGGGTTGGCTGGTGCGACGAAGCACCATCCTTAGGGTCTAAATCATGATCTGAGGAGGCGTTCGTCGTTACTTGGTGACTTCCTTCTGAAGCTGCGCCCTGACAAAGTCTGTTTAGGAAAACGACTGAATCGTCAGGGTCTACCAGAAAAGCCTCCAGACCTGAATTCATGGCTTCCCGATGTCGAAAGCCTGTTTGATCCATCCACGAGATCACTGAATTACATGGATCCCATGCCCTGTCGCCCACCCTGTCGCCGGCCCAATGGCCCATGTCCGACCACTCCATCGTCGCACTCCCTCCATCTATGGAGACCCGTGCACCTCTGCCAAGAAGAACGCTTGTCCATAGATCTCCTCCCAAGGCTCGGTCGACCCTTCGTTGTACCAGGTATTCCTCAGCACCAGCGGTCGGGCAGGGAATTCCAAGGGCCCCGACTCAATGGCTCAGGTTCGCCGCTCTCTCTCTCTCTCGAGACGACAGGATGATTTCTGATAGCAAATTGGGCCCCAGGTGATGCAGACTTTCAGTAAAAGAATTCCCACTCAGCCGCCTATCAGATGTCTAGCACAAGCCCTTTCTAAGATGACCTATTGTTTCTTGATGAGCCCATGAAGGACCTCCGCAAATGAAGCAATGAAGGACCTCGGATCTGTGCCAAGAGCTTTGCGAATCGAACGCTCACCGCACGCAGGGCTTGGCTTTCTCCACCGACCGCTGTATGGCCTCCGCCCACAAAGAATAACTTGTTCAGGCCCAAGCGGCACAAAGTTCAGGGCATCATACAAGATTCCAGTGGTGCCGCCTCTCCGAAACCGATGACATCCACCAGGTTCCACGGGTAGGACGAACGATGCTGGCTTGACTTGACATTTACGCTGGGAACGAGAGGTGGACGCGCTTAGAGAGTTCTCGGTTTTGTTTTGAACTAATCTGGATGGAGGGGGTCTACAACTATTCCACCTTTCCTTTCATGTATGCCATGGTGCCCTTTGTGGAAGGTGCAGATTGAGTCAGCCTGCCCCGCGAGCCAAAAGCCAAAAGCCAAACCGGACGGGGTCAGGCGACAGCGACAGCACGGCGTCGCATCGAAGACTTCATGGGTCGCATCTTCATGGATGGCAACCCACCGTGGCATCCGCCGCGTTGATCGGCTCGGCTCAGCTCCGGTTTTCCCGGTCCCTTCGCCTCCACTCAACAGCCGCGTCTGCAACTCCTCCGCATGACCTCCGAACGATGGTCGGAGCGCCGGGGGTCGGAGCGAGCAGGGCTGGGCGAAAGCGGCTTGCTTCTTGGGTGAGACCCGCATGGATCAACATCCCAAATGAACCTGCCAGAGGGAAACGAATAGTTTTTCTGAAACCCCACCTCGACTTTCCTGTTGTGGAATCCGTAGTTACTCACATGGAATTTGAAGAAGACACAAGAAAATTATTCGCGTTTTTTGGGCTCAATTGAGCTCCTCAACATGCAGGAAATTGCAGGAAACTGCATCTTTGCACAAGAGAAGAACTTCGCTTGACGTGAGGCACACATGTTATATATCGTTATATATTCGAAGCTAGTCCCTTCTGTTAAACCTGCTGGCGCTCTTCCACAGCACCTGGTCTAGAGCCCGCTGCATAAACAACAGTTTTGTCGTTGAATATGTTAATGTTTACGTGTGTATATATATATATACACGAGAGAGACCTGAGAGAGACCTATACCCATGTGTCATACTTGATTGACATTGAAACTGCTCCTGGTTCTTACAGTTCTCATGCACAAATGAAGTGCAAAAACCACGTTGAAGAGCCCGTATCCAAGCAAACAGCGCGTCTCCACACGTTGCTTGTGTCCAACCAGGTTGGGGTGGCAACAACCACCTTGCCGTACGTCTTGCGCACAGGCCGGCCGATACGAAGGCCTTGTTTCCAAAAGAAACATAAAGCACCACCATATTAATATATACAGGATTATAAAGGTGCATTTCAATAGAGAGACCCCCAAGCAACGGGTTTGGGTCTATTGAGTCTATTGTCTATTTCCTTCTTCCAGGAGGTTTGAAGAAGCCTCTTCTCAATAAAGGTAGTGATTCATGTGTTTCGGATTGTGACTGGGCGCGGTCATAGCCATGGATAGCCATCGATTTTCCCTGAGACTGTCCAACTTCCAAACCCAATGGTTTGGCCATGTTTGATCATGTTTGTATATGTTTGTTGATCTTGGGCTCGCTTTGCGCCTGGGATCTCGTCGCCGGCATCAAGGATGGCGTTCGCCAGCTCCGCCAAGAAGACCCCGGCCAGTGCCGGGCCGTCGTTCCTGGGAGAGTCAAGGGAGCCGTTCGGAGCCGGCGGTGGCTCTGCCGCCCCGAAGAAGGCGCCCCTCCGACATGAGCGGCCGAAAGACATCCAGCCCTTTACGAGTCGCACCGGTCACCTCCCGGGGCGGATTCGTCGGTTTCACATGGTTTCACTTGTCACTAGGGCTTGGCAAAGGTCAACAACTTCCTTGATGGGCTCGACAGGCTCCACATCAGGAGCCTCACCTCTGAATAACTTGTTGCAAGCGACCGCCACACCCGTCCATCCCGCACGATCCAGACAGTCTCAGTCTCATTGGCATAGATTTTGTAAACCCACCTCCTGCAAAAAGGATAACAAAGTGGACATGCCAAGTCCTGGCCAGAATGACACCGTCATGGAATCTCATGGGTCCCCTGGTCTGGTAAGTAAGAACTGAAAACTTGTTCCATACCTCCTCGATCCTGGCCACTTTCTGCACAACTGTCGCAACTCCCACCCCCTCCCTGGTCCCCTCAGGCCGGCGGGTCCGAGTGGCTGTGGGCGGCCCCACGGCTTGTTATAAACAGAGCCGTTCACAAAATACTTGGGCTCCCCCATCTTGGCGCACCAGCCAGGCTTGTCCTCGAATTCGGGGAACAGCGGCAACAGCGATGGTTGGGCATGTTGCCATAATTTGGGCTACCGTAGTTATGATGATCAACGGTCCGAGATACTCAGAGTGTCGGGATCACGTTCAAAGCTAAAATTTGATTGATCCTAGGATATACCGGAGTTTGGTTCAAGTCATGACCTGCCCAACTGCCACAGCTTCGTGCCGCACATTTTTGGGGAACGAACCGGTGCCAAAACTCATCCGACCAAGCCCCGAAAAGGCTCCACCAACGCAGTCGCTGCCAGCTTCATAATGCATTTAGGGATTGTAAGCATGCATGCTACTGAGGCCAAGACCCGATGAATACTTTAATATATGGTCGTGACAGTGACACTGGCTTCGGACATCCGAGGATCGTGTGAACTGTCGTCTCATGTCTTGTCTGATCTTGTTTGAGGCTTCCCACCCAGAAACTGGGTCATCTCCCTCTGTCATGCTTCCATCCACCCTCCTCCACCCCCGCTCCCATCTGTCCTCATACCAGGGAGGGCACAAAGTGTTGGGATCCCATTGGTCCCAAAGCCGCGGCAAGAGCTCGACGTAGTTCACCAGTTGTCGCCGGATCGCCGAGCTCTGATTCCCTCGGTGCCAGCCCGGCCGGTCGCACGACGCGGCCGGGCGACCGGAAAGAGCTGCGCGGTGGGCTGGGTTTGAAGCCTTGAGGTTTAAAGTACATCTCCAACAGCAAAACACCATGGGCACACTCATCCAAATTGAAACAAAGCACATCCTACATTTCTTCACATACCCATTCCTGATACATAGACTGCATGGGCAGTGTTTCTAGACGACTTCAGTCCAGCCCAG
Source organism: Durusdinium trenchii (assembly GCA_963970005.1). Lineage (NCBI taxonomy): Eukaryota > Dinophyceae > Suessiales > Symbiodiniaceae > Durusdinium > Durusdinium trenchii. The sequence continues at coordinate 778,687 of CAXAMN010006557.1, read as the reverse complement.
GCGACGTAGTGTTTGATCCCCACTGAACATTCACTCTCCACATGTGTCCACACATGTGGACAACGCGGTTTCGTTGCGGTCTTGCTGATCACTGCAACTGGGTCTTTCACCAGCCGGGGGACGTGAGAAATGGTCACCACATGGTTGAGATCCGAAGGTGTTTGTTTCTTAGACTTTGGCACGGCGGTTATCCTGCTTCTCCCACGAGCATTGCTGCATTTCTCACAATGCACTTGCATACATGAGGGAGAAAAGAGAACTGTCATGGGTCAATAGCCCTTCTACCGGGTCACTTATGATGAACTTACAGTACAACTTTCCATCAGCACTAGCTATAGAACCTGAATTATCCCCAAACGTCTTATGAATCCTAATATCTATGGACTGGCTATACATCTGCTTGCATATGCTTGTTGTTCTGGCTTTGTGTATAGTTTGGGCTCTGGATGATCTTTCAACCCCCCATGTCCATGGATCGTTATCACCTCTGCAGGCCTGAAGGGTTGAACTATGGTAACTATGATCTAACCATCTACATGATAACCCTCTCCCTCAAACAATCATGCCACAAGGCCCCGATGTCGGAGGACCATGTTCCTCTACAAACAGGGGGTGAACTCCACTTCCATGTTTGTTGGAGGGAGGGTAAGTACTCAATGAAATGTTCAGGCTCTGGCCAATGGTGTTGGGCCAAACTTGATCCTTTTCGTTTCACGGTCTCAACCGGCTCTTTCAGCTGGACATGGACAGACACAAAGAACATCCGGAGTCACAACTGATGCATCTGGTGGCATTGGCACTGAAAATCCGTGGCTGATGTGTGATTCATTGAGTAAACTGGACCGTTCTTCGTTCGTCGGGGCCCCTCAAAACAAGGTCAGGCGGCGCATGACCGAAGCGAAGACCTGATTGGGTGCAGTGGTCAGGGATCGGAGCAGCGTGCCCATGGTCATCGCCGCATCGCGCTGCCACATGTAGTAGTAGTCATTGCTATGATTCGAGGACACCTGTCAGGTCGATGGTCTCATCTTCGAGGTCGGGTCCTACCCTAGGACGCTGTAGTAGCTGATGGAGTGGTAGCGAAAAATGCGCAATGCATCCCACAGAGTTCATCCAAACTGCAGGTGTCACGGTGTCACCCTCCCGGCGGCATCGAGGTTGGGATGTCGCCCTTTTCTGAGTGCTTTAGCCTAGCTTCTTCAGTTTTTAGGGTCACACGCTCTTGTTTCAGGAGCTCTTAGCGGACCTCTCAGGAAAAAAAACAACTACTGCATCCTACTGTCAATTATCTATACTTGGTGCCCGCCCGTTTCTATTCTATCTCATTAAGAGGCTAGCCCAGAGAAAACTTTTGCGCTTTGGAATCAGACATGAATTCCTCTAGATTTTCAGGCCTAGATTGCAAGTTACGGGCGGGAAAAACAAAACATAATTGTCATCAGAATACCAACAGTTCAATGAACATGGTGTTGGCTGGGGACTTGTTGCCATCGGAGGTCCCAGGCTAGAACAAGACGATGGCTGCTTGAACATGAAAGTGTCCAGACATGGTCACTCTGAGGCCCTGCTTCACACACCAGTCGTGTCAACGAAGGTGGCCTACACTCTCTGACACCATCCATAGTTACGTGGACTTCGCCGCCTGTTGGTGCAGGAGTTCATGGTACATCGGGTCTATGCCATCCAGAACCATGATTCAGGGAGTGTACCGTGTACCTCTCATGCTCACCTAGCTTGGTGTATTTTCATCCGACCTCCGCCCACCGGGACCTCCCCCGTTCCAGTCGGTTCGCCCCGAGGATCCTACCGTCGGTGGGGTTCGTGCGGGTTCCCCACCATCCGGTTCCCACGTGCTGCACGTGCTGCACGTGCCTTCGAGGGTGCAGCAACAATGGTGCCATTCGGGAACATGTTGTTGGCCATGTTTGCCGCAATGCATCCCACCTACCACTGGGCAAGCCGGAGGTTGGTGGAATCTTGGGAGCCTTTTGGGGAAGCCTCTCCTTGGCATTCTGTGCATGGGACACGCTGTCGTCTACTTCAGCTTCCAGTCAGCGTCTAATCGTTTCATCTCATTCTTCGTCGTTGGCTAGCATCTACCAAGGACAGCTCGAGAGGCGTAAAAGCATCGCTCCTGTCCCTCACCGGTGCGAGGTACATGCTTCCTGCCAAAGACCGATGCAAAGGGTTTTCTCAGTTCTCCAGATAGACATCTCATCTGCCCGAACTCAACTAACTCCGCGCAGCCTTGGAAAGTCCACCTGCATTCCTTAGCACCCACACCCATCCCTCCATTTTCCACTCCAACTTCTTCCGACACTGCACCTCCGCACACCCAGATCCCTCCCTCCCCATGTTTCTCTTGCACCTCCTGCGCCGTGTAGGGTGCCCCGTGGGCCGCGAGGTAGTCAAGCCGGCCATCCGAGAGCTCACCCGCCAGCTCAGCCGTGAGGGAGGACGCGCGCGAGCGCCGTAGCCGAACACCATGGCTGAGCCGGCAGCGCGGGAGGCGGGAGCGGCAGCGGGAGCGGGGGTGGTCGCTAGGGTGAGGAAGGCGACTCTCGGGTTGAGATGACCTTTGCGCAGGAGAGAAACCCGAAATGTTCCAAAGGGAGAGAGAGGAACCCTTTTTGGAGCGGAGCGACGGCCGGTGACCATTTTGTGGAAAACCTTCAGAATGTGACCGGGGTGCCTCAAGTGCTCTGTGATACCTGCTTAAACTGTTAGGTCGGTGACCAAGCGCCAATCAGTGTGGCAAGCTGTGCTTGTGCAAGTCTGCGCAATGCTTTGCAAAAGGAAACTCCCACTCCCGGCCACCCCCCCTTCTGGCACATGACAGTTGATGGAAGACAATAGAAGACATCTGCTAGTGCAATGGCAACACGACCCCCCTAAATTTATGGCCTATGGATGCCTATGGCCTAATAATGGCTTCACCGGACGTGTTCCAAACGCAAGGTGTGCACATATCCATATACAGTATACCGTATACATTTCAATGCTGACCATCAACAAGTGCCTCCTCCCACCCTCCCACCCGCCACACCTGTCGTACTGCAAGAGCGCGGTGGCATCACAGCTCTCCTGCAGAGTGGCGCTTGGCAGCCCTACCAGCAGCAACACCACGCCATAAGCAGCACGCCCGCCACAGGCGCTCCGGCCCGGCATGGGAGGCAACGACAAAGCCAAGGGGGAGTAGCGCCCGACTGAAGCCGAAGTTGGTGCAAGTTTAACCAGTTGAGATAGTTGAGTGGAGGTCATCGCCACCAGGGTGGAGGCCATCGCCAGTAAGTTAGTTAGAGCAGTATAGAAACAGGTGGTGCACTGACCTTCCAAAATCGACCACCTCCAGGACTCCAATCTCAAGTTGGAGAAAGCACCGGACGGTTTCGCGGGAGCCTCCAGGTCCATGCGGTTGCCACCGTTACCGTGTACGTCCTTCACCGTCCAAGAACCGGCCGGGCTTCGGGTCCCTGGAATCCACCACTCTTAGCTCATCTTCTCAAGAAAAAGAACTGAAAGCGCTTTTTCCGCCTTTTTTTTGGGCTTAACTTTATACTCACAATTAATAAAACGTATCCAAATAAGTACGACGGCATCTGGCCGAGAATCTGGCCGGCCCACCCAGCTTTGGGGCAAAGGATGGTTCCGCGCCTGTGGACTGGCCCACCTGGCCCTGGGGGCCAACGGGGGCAGGAGGTGTGGTGTCCTCGCAACCCGCGGCCCATGCCCCCATGCTTGGCAGGCCTCCTTTTTCGACTCCTCCCCATCGGGCTGTACAAACAGCTGCGCTCAGCGTAGCGCTGAGCGCCCGCGGTCGACCGGGGGTCCGCGGGCGTAGTCGGGCGCAGACGTGGGGAGAGAGACAGAGAGAGGTGCAGGGCGACGACTCAGACGACTCAGAGGCCCCACCTAAAGATGAAGCTCCACCAGCTCCGCTATTTGGAGCATTCCCATACATTCACAAGCACCAACAACCCATCTGAGACATGCCTGACATCAAAGAAATCAAAACCTACAATAATTGGTTCCACAATAGCTCTTGAGGCGCCTCCATGTGTGCGGCGGGCGCCTGATTTTTGTCGGTGCCTTCCATTCCGGTGGAGGCTTCCCATGCTTCCGGTGAAACGGCCGCCATCATCGGTCCGCGGGCGTGTCCCGCCAGGCTGCCAGCCAGTGGCACTCGGCCGATTCGATCTCCTGAATTGGTGCAGCGGTGGGGCACGGGGGGAAGGAGAAGGGGGCGAAAGTATGTGGACAAGGCTTGAAGACCATAAAAAGGAGTACAATAATATGTTACTCACATGGCGTTACACACCAGACTCCGCGTAGGAACTCGACCCTAAAATATCCTAAAAGCCATTGGTTGTATATAGACTATATAGAGCACTTCTTTCATACTCTTCGAGGAGGACAGCCCAGTCAGACGCATTGCAGGTGAAGGTTGCCAGATTACAACATGTCATCTCTCATTGCAGATGCAACTAGTCTAACTAGTCACCTGGGGCAGTTTCAAGACTTCCCCCTCTGAACACCACAATTGCTTGTAACGCTTGGAACGGCGTCAACGGCCGACTGACCGTTCGGACCTGAACATGCCCGCCCGCGCGGATGACCTGGGATTGGACCATACTTCTTGACACTCGCTAAGATTCTATCTTGGATGACCATCATTTTTCTTAGGGTTTTCCCACTTCCTATGATCATCTTCAGGGAGTCTCACCATCCAACCGTCTCGCCCCCCGCTTTGCTCCTTCCGTGGCAGCGGCCGCCCCGAGGAGAGCTGCTGCGCACGGCTGGGGACCAACGGCACGGGGAAGTGCCAGGCCGACGAATCCTCTGAGACCTGCCAAATCTCGGAGGTCCGCTCCTCTAATGGAAGGGTAGACTTCTTTGATTCAATTCAAGGTAGCTCCTCCAAAACATGCATGGTAAGATGAAAATGCATGAAAACCTCTTCATAAATGGGATTTGAAAGTTGAACTAGCATCAACCATCTACATGAAGACCCCTCAAATTGCACGCCGAAACCGGCGCACGCCATGCTCCGCGCCTGTGCTTGCATGGAGTACATGTCCGGAGGCGTCAATGTGACCTTGCAATTCCTCAGGCCCCAACGGGTGACACAACAACTTATGGGGGCTTCAATCTGAGACGCCTCATGATGCTTCTGATTTTGCCATGCCCCCATGGCCCGAGCGAACTCGTTTCCCACGGGCGTCGCTGTCATGTCCCGTCGCTGTCATGTCCCGAGGCGTCGATCTGAGAACATCACGGGAGGTGAAGAATAGGCGACGTGCGTCGGTCAAGCCTTTAATGACTGACACCCACATCAGTCGGATTGAGGGTGTGGGGGTGTCTGTTGATGCCAGGCTTGCAGGACCGTTGTGGGGCTCTGCGAGTTTCCAGAGCTTACGTGCTGCTGAGGCCCCCCAGAAAACATGTTCCATTGAATCCTTTGAATGAGAGTGGCGTCTTCTCATTAATGATGGGAGGTGCATCGCAAACTCGCGTGCGAAGCTTCCCAAACTCATCACTTTACAGTAGTTTCAGAGGAGATGGCGCAAACCCCAAAATGTCCCTTAGATAGGGGTCCATATAAACCACCTTTTGAGGATTGTGCAATCCACTCTGAAAACACTGTATATAAAGCCACCCCAGCCCTGACACCTGTCCCAACCTTTCCCACCCTCTAGGCCCGAGCAGCTCAACGTCGGAGGTTTCAGACCAAATGCTGACCCTCGTCATGTGCCGGCCCTGCCATTTCAGAAAGGCTCGGTGGCCTTGGAGAGCTTGGCAGCCCCGGGGGTGGCGGGTTGCCAAGGGCAAAGCTCGTGGGTGTCAAATGTTGTAACCACGATCGTTTTACGGTTTACCTGTCAAGACTTCAGGTATAGTGGTTTCAGAGTATATAGATGGCACAAAAACCTCAAAAGGTGGTTCATATGGACCCCCAATATAAGAGACATTTGGGGGGTTGTGCCAGGGCTCCGGGTTTTTGGTTCCCGGATTGGTGTTTTCGGTTCCCGCGG
>CAXAMN010006557.1:734941-762655 GCA_963970005.1 Durusdinium trenchii | reverse complement strand
CACGGGAAGGGAAAACACCAATCTGGGAACTGAAAACACCCAACCCGTTGTTGCCATCTCCTCTGAAACTACTGTATTTGAGGGTCTTTTGTGGAGTGCTCCAAATCTCAGCCAAGCCACCCACCATTCGCCAGTGATGGTCTCTCATGTGGTCATTGCTGACCTAAGACGCCAAAACCAACGTTCAACCTTCACATCGAGATATGATATGTCTCAAGCTATGGTAACCTAGCGATAACCTCTTTGTTGGGTGTCTCCGGGATTTTGTGAGGTGCACCCACATGTGAACTGCACGTGAGCAGCAGGTGTGCCTCTGATGTCCGTTTCATCCAGCTGTACATGAAGAATCCTGTTCTATGATCCCTATGATGTGAAGCAAGAACTTTCCCCGAACACGTTGGCAGCGCATAAATAAATGAATATAGTTTCAAAAAAACATGCCGGGAGTCGCAAAGGGGTTGCTTTTAGTCCCTAAGTGAGTGGATAATGGGCACCCCTAACCTCCATTAAGCACCCCTTTGTGACTACTGGAGTATACAGTGTATATATATATATAATATTATTAGTGGGTGTGTGTGAACCTGTTGGACGCCAAGCACAGCCTGTCGTAAAATCCTCATCCGTGCCGGCAGCAAGCTCAAGAAACTCTAAAGCCCGGAGGGGCCAAATGACTCGAGTTTACATCATGTTACCCCTAGATGGTCGTGGTGGATTTGGACTGGCAGGTGAGGTAAGATGAGTCATTGGAAGTTCTGGCAAAAGATCTAAAGATCCGATCTGAATCTGCGAGCACCGAACCCTTCCCTCGAGTCACATGTGTTGCCTCACGGCTGCGCCAAAAGAGACAGAGAGAGAGAGAGAAAGAGAGAGAGACAGAGAGAGAGAGAGAGAGAGAAAGAGAGAGAGAGAGAGAAAGAGAGAGAGAGAGAAAGAGATAAATAAATAAATCAAGAAAGAAAGAAAGAAAGAGAGAGGAACCACCGCGTCCCACAGCATGTTGGGTCCCGTGGCGCTGAAGGACCCCAAACACTGAGAAGCATCGAAATGGAGCAAAAACACGCCTGCACAAGCGCCCCCCCTTTCAGAGACTGGAGAAGAGACCGGCAGCGCCACCATTGGCACTAGAAGATGAAGCCCACGGAAACAGGTTCCTGAAAAAGAGCCGCCCCTGCTCTCTTGCACGCAACGGACGTGTCATGTCTCACATTGTCCATTGTCTCACCCATTCTCAGCCCTGGCGGCCACTTGGACGTGTCTTGCACCACGGCGAGCGGAGGAGAGCGCCGCAAAGAGCCAGTACCAATCATCGCCTCAGTGCCATCATTGCCGCGAACGGCGGCCCGTCAAACCCGTGCTTCGCGACCTGTTTGGCATCCCGAACGCACAGCTTCCCGTCAAACACTTCCTGCGTGTAGCGAAAAAGTCACGTCCACTGCTGCCATCTGACATTGTTGACACCTTCATCTTCATCTAAATACCCCTGAAACTGAGGTTTCTCCGCTCAAGCAAGCTTCTATAAGTCAAAGCTCTGGTAGAGAAACAAGCATGTCAAACATCCTTAAATCCACCGTTTGAACCCCACCCCGAGCATCGTTCGTTCCACCTCGCCAGACTTGACAGCAGGGGCACAATCCTTCGCAGGCACCCGCACAAGGCACTCAGCCTCCTGGCAAGTCCCAAAGATGGACTGCAAAGCTCTGGGTTAGGCCAGGAATGGTAGAGCAAACATCTGAATGTTTCACAAATAAAATAGATTGGGGTTCTGCTATCTGTGTATATATTATACGTATATTATTATATACAAATATATAGTTATAAGCTATATTCTATACTGTGTATATAAAATATATCTATATATGTATATGTATATGCGACCGCTTTTAACGTCACTCCCATCCAAGAGCATCCTCTGTCCGAATTCTTACCAACATTTCCCAGAAAACATCAGAAAACTCTCTCTTCCGTCACCAGTCAACATCGGATTGCTCTTCCTCCACTCTTGATCTTAACACCCAACGGGCCCACCCTCCCAAAGGCCACTCGGGCGGCGGTGAAGGCGCCGGCGGTGCCTTCCACTTCCGTATGTAGGCCAAGGGCGTCCCCGCCGGAGCCGCGCGCTCCGCACACGTGATGGGGTCCTGGGGGCGGACCATTGCGGGGAGCCACGGTCGGACTCAACGCGCGATTCCGGGAGGGAGCAGTCCACCTGGGCTCGTCACGGTTGCGACCTGGGTCCTGAACTCCCAACCCAAAGAACCAGGTCGGCAACAAAGAACGATGATCCGAAGGATGTCCGAGTCCGAACCTCTCTACCTCTCTGACCGCGCCAAGAATCGAAGGGATACTGGATCTCAGGCTCGCCCTCCTGGCGGCTCTCAGCGGTCTGTGCTCCGCAGAAGGCACGGGCGGTGCCGCCCGTGCGAATGCCAGGATCGAAAAGCAAAGAAACATCACGGCTTCAGGGTGTCGGAAGAGTTTGGGTTTCCGCTACATGGACCCAAAGTCAGGAAAGTTATGTTTTCTAAGTGGTTGGAAGGGCCAGTGAGAAGACCAAAATGGGTCCAGCACCGGGCGGACGTCTCAGTCCACCCGGCACCGCTGGGAGGATCACTTTCCAAACGAAACGCCTCGTCCTGGAGAACTTCTTCATCAAGAGTCGCTGACCCTTGGGCCCTTGGGCTAGCTGAACACCACGGTCGCTGAAAGCCCAACTGTCGAACCGACCTAGCAAAACGACGACATCAGCGGCCTTTTCCCGCCGAAGCGGAGCGAGCTGTAAACCTTGAGCCATTTGGTATGGCGGTGAACACTCTGGTCAAATGGAATCATGGTATCCCGTGCTCAATCTCAACAGTCCCCCCAAACTTGTTGACCAGAGCGTCCAGACAAAAGGAGAAAAGCGCTCGATGCTGCTCTTCGTACAGCAGGCGGCGCTGAGAAGCCGAATGACTCCTTCGCCGAAAAGCGGGGTCCTCACGCCGCTGCACCAACTCTTGGTCGACGTCCACCAGGCTCAGCCAGCCGCTCTTCAGGAACTGGTGGAGCGCATCGTTCGCCCGGCTGGGGTCCAGCTTCGTGAGGCAGTCCACAAGCATCTTTTGATGCGGCACCCATCGCACCATGGATTTGGTCTCCTGCAAATCCCGCAGGATGATGCTCAACTCCAAGGCCGACTTGCGATCCTGCTTGCCGCTTGGGTTCTCGCGCAGCAGGCAGTCAAACAATGACTTGGCATCGGTCACGGAGCATTGACCTTGTCGGTCAGCTAGGGCGCACTGGCCTCGAAGGACCAGCATGTGTGGGCTGAGAGAGTTACGCCAACAGCTGAGGCTGACGTCGTGCATGGTGGCATCTCGGTGCATGACCTGCAGCCAATCCACTTCGTTGATCCCCTGAAGCATAGCTTGGGTTTCTCCGCCGAACGTGGAAAAGACTTTCCTCTTCAACCTCGAAGACCTCCAGGTAATCGGGGAAGCACGAACAGCGCGATTTCCTTGAGGAAGTCGTTCAGCAGCAATGACCATCCAAGCGCCCTGAGTGGCATCCATGGGGAGGCCCTCGCTGTCCACATCCTCGATGCCCTTCATGTTGATTCCTCCGGCGTCACTGCAGACGACGAAGCACATCTCCTTGGGATCGAGCTTCCACATCTTGAGAGTTCGGTCATGGGTGCTTCGGAGGAAGTTGACAAACTTGTTGGTGATCTGGACGTCCTGAATCTTCGCTGAGGGAAGCCGGCTTGCCATCAAGGAGGCCAGCCCGGAAGCTTCAGGCCTGCTTTCCCGAGCGAGCCAGTTGATCTTGAACACCAATGATCTGAGAGCGTTGAACTCCTCCTCGTTCAGGTGGCTCTCGGGAGACGAACGTCGTCCCTTGAGAAGAGGCACTGGGTGGACCTGCTCCTGGATATACTTCCCTTGGTCGACATAGATGCAGTCCGAGGTGACTTTGATGTGACGACCGGCATACTCTGCCTCATTGACTTCCCATTTGCCAAACTGGAAGCGCTTGGTCATCGATGAGTGCAACCAGTGGTAGACTTCAGGAAGGGCGCACACTATGAAGTCATCGACCTCAATCAGCACCTGGGCCAGGCATTCCTTCTTTTCCGAGAAGAGGGTGTACCAGCAAGGCTCCACGAGGTTTCTCTCGAACGAAAGGCTCGTGAGGAAGTTCGTGACAGTGAGGCGCCACTCTCTTGGAGCATCGTCCAGCCCGTAGGTGGGAACCAGGATCTCGATGAGAGCTCCATCAGCCAATTTGAGTCCCTCACACGGCTCAGCGAAAAGGGGCCCGTGAGGCCTGTTCAGCTTGTGACTCTGGCAGAAGGCGTTCTTCACATCGGCAAAGGCGAACTGCATCCCGTAGTTCAGACCCACCTGCAGGAACATCATGAGACCTTCAGTCGAGGGAGTAGGGCTGTAGGTGCACAGGGTCCCGGTATCGGGATCGTGGTGTCCATGCAAGCACCATCGACTCTTGGCCTTCCAGCTGTGAAGTTCTGGTTGAGGTTTCTTCCGGCGCACCATTCGTGATGAAATGATGCGTTCGGGCCATTGAGCTCGAGCGTCATCTGCCGGCTTGCCCGTCAGGACCCGCACGGCCTTGGTCTTCAGGACGGCATTCCATTCCAGCTCATCAGAGGCCTCGAACTGCTCGCGTTCCTTCTGAGTAAGATCCTTGAGGCTCACCTCGCCTCCACGCTTGGGAGCTTGAACCCAACTGCCATCTTCTTCCAGACATAGAACTTGGTCACCGAGGGCATAGTTGAAGGCAGAGCCGCTCCAGAGTTCAGGGTCTTCGCTCTCTCCTTCCGGGATGAGCCCCAGTCGATTGAATTCCCTGACCTGTCGTGGCACTCGAAGACCGGCAGGTAGTTCCTCAGCTGGCGTCAGCGAAGAGGTCGATTGATCTGGGCTCAGACCAGGAGGTGGTGCAATCCGAGGGATTCGGCTGAGCATCTCGGCTACCGGAGTCCCGGGTGCCCGAGTTCCCACGGGTTCCTCCACAGGCGGTGGTGCCAAAGGCGAGGTCGATGATGAAGAGGTGGAAGTTTCGGGAGACTCCATAGGATGTTCAGGCGAGACAGTCCTGAGCATCTTCCTGGGAGGCTCTGATTCGGCAGCCGTGTTCTCTTCTTGTGAGTGCTCGGAGCCTTCGGCACCTCCTGGTTCGGAAGCTGGTTCATTGATTGAGTTCCTGCGGGACTCCACGTTGACGGCAGGAAGAGGAGGACCGGCGACAGCGTCATTCGTGACCTCGGAAGGCGGAGTCAACTGGCTGGCTGGTAACAGCCCAGGAGGGATCGGCTCAACTTCCTCTGGAGGACGTGGAGATGGATCCTCACGACCACGTAGGCCATCATTCGATGAGGGGACCGAAGCAACTCCTTCTTCTGCACGTTCCACGGGGCCGAGCATCTGATCTGGTCCAGGAGGTCCTTCACGCTGCACGTCCACAGCCCCTGCATGAGTGCCCGACACCACTTGACGTAGAAGTTCAGCGAGTCCAGGGCTGGATGCTAGTTCTCGTCCGAGCACTTCACTTGGTAGGGCCGCTCTGAGCTGTGAGGGAGAGCATCTCCACAGTCGAGTCCTCATGCCGACATACACCGTGTCGTTGTTGGCCATCACGACTACTCCTGGTCCAACCCATCGATCTCGAAGATGAAGGTCCTGATTGCCGCGGGCTCGACGAAAGACATACACCCATTGGCCGGGCGCCCAATGTCGTTGTTGTTGAGGGGCAGAGTGTCGAGATCTTCGGATGGCTTCACGACTGGCTTGGCCCATAGCTAACTGACGGGCTCTTTCTCGGACATGGTGGCGTCGACGATATTCTCCTGCAGCCTCATCAACCTCGGCCGGGTCCTCGTGAGCGTCGTGCATTCCGTGGAGCCCCAACTCGTCTTCGGCCAGCAGCTCTCCGGGGATCCGGGGAAGTTCTCCAAAGACCAATTGGGCCGGCGTGTAGCCGCCCTTGTTCAACCATCGATTCTTGGTGGAGCAGAGGGCCGACAGAAATTCGTCTAACTCTCCGAGGTTGGTGAAGACACCAGCGGCCAGATTGGATCTCGCTGTCCAGGCGGTTTTTCAACCAGCCCCCGTGCCTCTCTGCTTTTCCGTTTTCCCAAGGACATTCGGGGTGAATCACGTGCTGGAGAATCCCCTGCAACTCCAAGCCCCGCTCGAAGGCGCCTTTGAATTCATTCCCAGCATCCGTCATCAGCATGTGCGGAGCGCCAAAGTAGCGCACCCAGGTTTCAAGGAACAATTTCCATGCAGCTGAGGATGAAGGGGTTCCGGAACGAGTGATTGGACATCGGGCAGCAATCTGGTAGCTGGTCCCGGCACACACGGCATTCATAATGGGGATCTGCGCCTCCTTGAACCGGACGTACAGAAAGTCCACACAGACCACTCGATTAAAGGAGAAAGTCCTTGGTAGCTGAGCTCGGCGTCGATTGTCCGTTCCCTGCTTCAGGTTGCAGTCCTCACATTGAAACTCCTTCCGAATGAAGGTCAACACTTGAGGCAGAGCTCCTGCTGCTCGGAAAGCTCGTAGCATCCGTTGACGGTCAGGATGACCGGTGTTCACGTGGACCTTCATAACCAGTCTTCGTTGTGACTCAGACAGGGGAGCCGGCTCTGTCGTTGACTCCACTGGAAGGTCGTCGTCTTCGTCCTCTTCGTCCTCGCCAAAGAAGGCATAGGAGCACTTGGTGGCCTCATACTCGACCTCGTGGAAGAAGGAGGGAGCCTCCAAACCCATGGAGACTGCTTGAGCACTGCGAGCAATGGCCATACACATGGCAGCTGGGTATTCCTGAGCCATGCGAGGAAGGCCGGAGACCAGAGCCTCATGGTCATGATCTTGAGAGCATTGTGCTTTGATCAGCTCCAGGGCTAGCCACGGGTTGTTGGTTGCGATGCAAGTGCTCTTCTGTGACAACTTCCCTGAGTCGACCACGCTGAGGCCGTAGGCACACTGGTCGAAGACGATCAAGGCGACATCAGGCCTCCTCAGCAGTCTCTGAGTCTGTGGGAGTCGCCATGAGGCAGCTAGTCGAGGGTGCTCCAGGCCAAAATAGTTGTCGTCCTTGATCTGGTCTTGGCATGCCTCCAATGAGAAATCCCACATCAGTTGTCCCTCCAGCAGAACTTTCCGTCGAACCTCAGGGTTCATCTTCTGCAGAAAGATGTGTCGTAGGTGAGTGTAGGCCCGACATGCAGGAGAGGTCATGAGCATCCTGGGACGGTGACGCTCGCGATGAGTCCGGAAGGATTTCCGATGCTTCGATTCTCGAACGTCCCACCCGTGCTGAAGGTCAAAGATCGTCTCCGTCTCGACGGCCAAGCCCATCTTCTGAGCATAGGGTGTCACTCGAGGAGGAGAGAAGAGCTCCACGAAGTCTCGAGAACTCTTAATCCTGCTTCGATTAGCTTGCTTGGCCATGAAGGACAGATTGTTGAAGCATCGCTGCAAGTCCGTGGCATGCCCATCGTTGGCTATCTCCTCCGCCCCGTCTGGGAACTTGCTGGCAGTGAACTGGGGCCCAGGGGCGGCAGCCCAGAAGGGACCCTGGCTGGAAGTCTTTCCATCCTTGTTGAAGCCAATGATCGGTCGGTCAGGGTCGGTCATCATCAGAAGTCGCAAGAATTCAGCAGGGCAGCCCCATTCATCACAGCGGACGGGGTAAGAGTGATTGTTCACGAAGGTCTGGGAGGAGTCGATCACGGGCCCATTGGAGATCACATGACCTGAGTCGGCCTCCAGGACCCTGCGCCAGCAGGGCACATGGTCATTCCTCACTGGCTGGCCTTCCGAGCACCCGAGAAGAGTAGATGCTCGAGTCATGAAGGGAGGAACCCAGATTGGCCACCCGTCGTCCTCGTCCCTCAAGCCTGAGGGACTCATAGTCGATCTCTCCTCGCCGGAAGAGTAATTCTCGGATTCATCGGTCACCTCCGCACCGGAAGGCTCATACTTGGAGTCATAGAGAGAGGCCTGCTCAGGGCCTGCATGTAGAAGTGCTTCCTCACCGAGGGCCTGCACAGGGCCGGAAGGTAGAAGGCTGCCTGCACCGAGGGCCTGCTCAGGGCCAGACCAGCAAAGAGCGGGTTCTCCATGGGCCTGCTCAGGGCCAGAACAGCCAAGAAGGTCATACTGGAAAACGAAGGCCTCGTCGTCCAGGTTGAAGCTTTGAAGCATCTGATGCAGCTCGGGAGAGGCCCTATCTCCTTCAAGCACCAAGCCGGCCCAAGTCAGTCCGGAGGCCAGCATCCAAGCGGGCCATGAGCCCTTCACTCGCGAGTGGGAGACTCGATGTTGGGGTTCGTGTCCGGCGACTCGGTGAGATTGTCCGGCATCTCGGGAGGGCTCTGCATCTGCGGCCATTCCGTCTCCGTCAGCGACCAGGTGTCGGCATCGGTCATGGCTCCCTGGGTTTGAGACATCGGAGGGATGTTCATGGGATAGATCGGAACCACCCCCTGCTGAGGCGCCGCTTGTTGTCCTCCCGCCAGTAGCAGCATCTGTCCTTGACCACGAGCCAGCTCTTGCAGGGACATGTTGATCTGCCCGAGGGTCTGTGCCAGCTGAGTATTCTGCACGTTCATCGACAAGACGGCCTGCTCGATTATCTGGGAGGTCTCGGCAGAGGCGCTGCTCATCAGAGGCTGTGAAGATGCCGTGGCCGTCGTTCCTGAGCTGGTGTAGCCTCCCTCGAAGGGAATCGCCGCTGCCTTGGACTTGGCCTTGGGATGGGTCCCTCCAAGGGATCGTCGACTCTTCGATGCATAGGTCAGCCGAGCTTGACACTGAAGGCACACTGTCCAGGAGGCATACTGATTGGCCCGAGAGGCCACCTGATCCGTGGGGTGAAGGCACCTGCCCGGTGCCTGGGACTCGGCCTCGATGTACTTCTTCCGGTTGGATGCCGTGCTCTTTGTGCTCAGCTCGGCTCGGATCAGGCGCTTGTAGGCGGTGCGATTGGTCTCCCAGCGATTCATCACTGAGTCCATCAAGTGTTCCCATCGCTCGGACGGGGCAGCACTTCCTCGACTCCGGCGAGAGTCGCTCATCATCACGGCAGGAAGGCTGAGCGAATTGAGGGTCACGGGAAAGTCGAGTGCCCATAGGCGTTGACGAGCCCGACGGCTGCGGCGGTTCACAGACAAGTGGTCCTTGATGCCCTGACAAATCATCTCTGGTAGTGCATATCGTGGCTGACTCTTGACGAAAACAGTTTCTCGATGAACATCCCTGTGGACATGGGGAGTGAACATGTACATCTGGGGGGTTGAGTGAATCCTCGAACTCGACGACTGCCGACAACTCAGCGACCGTGTGCTCGTTCTCATGCTCGAAAGTGGGCTCATGAACACTAGTGACTATACTGACCCCAGATCTTCTCAACAGCGACGGCGAAGAAGGGTCAGACTTTGTATACGCGGAGAGAGAACGAAGGTTGAAGGCTCCTGGTTCAAGCTGGTACTTGGTCGACAATTCGTCTGGCACCGGAAAATCCATGTTGGTCTTCCAATCAAACAGCTCCATGGTGCGATGACCTGAGCTCAGACGGTTCAAAGGAAGCTCGATTCCGAGCTTGGACATCGTGACCACGTTGCGGGTCAGGTCGATGGAGGACTCCAGGAACTCTAGAAAACCAACACTAAGGAGCGGAGGAATGCCTCCCTCCAGGATGGTCATCTCCAAAACCCCGGGAAAACCCCCGGGTGAAATAGGCAAAAGCACTACTCCCTTCACTTTGGCGGCGCCTCCAATCCCGGTGGGAATGGAAGTGGTTGCATCCACGTAGACAGGCTTCAGGCCTAGGAACTTCAAGTGTGATGAGATAGATCGAAGGGCCACTTCACCGATCAGGTCCTGAGTGGCTCCGGTGTCTAAAATGCCTGCGCCTGATGGTAGGGTCAAAAACGACCAGGAACCATGGTCATCAGGACTCTGCACAGTCTGCACGGCCTCACGGAGGGATCGGAGAGTGATAAAGGAGAAGGCTGAGGTCATTCCGGGCGGCGAGGCGGAAGAGTATGCGAAAGCCGTCACCGGCTTCTTGGCCTTGTTGACCTCGCAGTCTTCGGCCCAGTGTCCTTTCTTCATGCAAATGCGACATCGGGATATCTTCTTCAGCTGCTCCCGATTCATGCCCGATCGACCAGGGCGAGGTCCTTCTCCCTTGCGGTCTCGTGAGGGGCCGCTCCATGGTGGGCCACCCTTGACAAAGGCGCCGCGGTCCTTCTTGAGCTCGGCCTTGAACTCCTTGTTCTCCTTCCACGAACGGGGCCGGCGGCGTTTCTGGTCGATCACGGCAAAGATTTCCGTGACCTGGTCCTCGGTCAGGTCCAAGGATTCAAGCTCTTGCACAATCTCCTCATCGTCCAGGGACTCCTCCTCGTCAGGGAAGTCACCGAGGAAGGACTCATGAACCTCGTCCTTCCCAACCTCCTCCGCGAAGCCAGTGATTCGATCAGACCTGACATCCAGCCTACCAAGAGCGCGAGCCACTGCTTGAGGGTCATCTTCTTGACCTTGAAGGAGAGCGGACAAGTTCTGCTGATTCTGTTCATTCAACCCTGCGCCTTCGCGAAGGAGAGTGGCCTTGAAGACGTCCGGGATGACCACGCCATGCTGCGAGGCCTGGGTGAAGTCACGCTGACGGCGGACAGCAAATTGGGCCAAGGTCTCATCTCTTCGCCGTTGATGCTCCGTGATGGCAGCCTTGAATGCACGGCGACGCTCATCGTCCTCACGGACTCCTGCCTTGTTGTTCATGATCTCGATGATCACCTCCAGGTAAGCGGAAGAGCTGAGGACACTTTCCGGCACATGTTCAAACTCCTGCTGGAGCTCCCAGCCGAGGCTGCGAAGGACTCTGTCCGCACGCTTGTGCATTGGGAGGTCCGTGGCCTTATTCCAGCGCTGGATAGCTTGTACCCATAGTCGACGATGTGACCAGCCAGGCCAACCGGGCGGGTCGTTAAAGTCACCCTTGTAGATGGCCTGTGAAGACGACGGTCCGGACTGCCAGTCATAGCCCTGCCATCCATGCGCATCCCATTGACTGCGCCATTGCCAGTCTTGCCACCCCCATTGGCCGGAGCCATGTTGAGCTGTAGTTGGAGCATTTCCCCATGGAGTGGTACCCGAAGCACTCCTCCAACCAGCAGCCCAAGGGTCGCCGGCCACCAGAGGGTCCTGAGCCATACTGGTAGTCGGTGGCGTCGACGTTGTAGCTCCCGCGGGGTCACCCGCGGGCATGGCCATCGGTGGTGCCATCGGAGACGTCGTCGTCGTAGTCCCGTCATTGGCAACCTCAGGAGCCGGCTGCTCCGGTGTCGTGGCGAAGACCCCACTCGATCCGCCATCGACCACCTGAGCACCTGCATCAGCGCTGCCCAGCCACCAAGCAGCGTCCGGTTGCCTCCATTGTCTCCATGATCTCCATGGTGTCCATCCAGCTGCGCTTCCGACTTCGGGAGCGAGAGTTCGTCGTTGCGAGGAGGTCCCTACATCGTCCACCATAGCTCCGGTTACCAACTGTCGAACCGACCTAGCAAAACGACGACATCAGCGGCCTTTTCCCGCCGAAGCGGAGCGAGCTGTAAACCTTGAGCCATTTGGTATGGCGGTGAACACTCTGGTCAAATGGAATCATGGTATCCCGTGCTCAATCTCAACACCAACAGTTGGACCGGCTACCGCCCCTCCCCGCCAGCTGGTAGCCAAAAGGGCTTAAGACGCTCCAACACGTTTCGCCAGGCACACCAGGGTGAGATTCGTGCGAACTGCGTGCGTGCTTCTGTGCTTCTTCCGCGCGGGTGGAGAGACACCGCCCGACAAAACAGGTCAAAAGGTCTTTACCAGAAAGCGGCTAAGCCTAAGCGGCTACAACGTGGCTACCGAGAGAAATGAGCCGAGCCTCCTAAAACTGGGACCACAAGAATCAAGCATTCTCATTGTCACATGACTGGTCTTGAAGCTGCTGTCAGTCCACATCACTAAAGAACATCACCCTGCTGAACCCCCGAACCGAACCAACCCCCGAATGTGTCCGCTTCAGTGCCTGGTCTTCTGCCGAATCATCGGAGGAACCCATGTTGCCCTCCAAGTTGATCTGGTCCTCAGCGATGGTCCCAGACAGCTTGAAGGCCCACCCATCAGAGTCCCCTGCACTGCGCCGGAAACCCACTTGGAGGCCCAAAACAAACTGATTCTCCTGCAGCAACTGATTCACCCCACTATACACTGCCTCAGCTCAGCTGATTGGGTGTTTAGATTGCCATTGCTTAGATGCCCCGGTCACCAGGTGTGTTCAGTTCGATTCTACAAGCAATACGCTGTTCATCTGCAGTTTCATGAAACCTGAGAAGGATGAAGATGAGGATGAGAAAGGGATGAGGATCGATGAGGGTCGATGAGGAATGAGGATTATGAAAAGGATCCATCATTGTCCATCATCCATGTAACCGTCTGCTTGCACTGACTACACTCTTGCGCCTTCTGCACAGGGCTGCAAGGGCTGCAAGTGCACTCAGTCCGGCAGCTTCACTCCTTCTGCCAAGGCGCCAGCTTCCGCTTCTTCCTCTTGGTCACCGTGCGGTCGGCGTCTTCCCGCAGCCACTTGGGGTGCAGCACCAGCAGCACGCGGCTCCCCGTCTCGCGGAGCTTGTCAATCACCGCATCGATCTGGCTGTACTGAAACCTCGGACAGCCCCCTCACGCCCGTCACGGAGTCGTCACGCCGTCAGAAGGAAGGAACGTAGCTGCTTCCTTCGGCATGTGGCTGAACGAAGCGGCTCGGCCCCCCTTCTAAACCGACCAGGGACTCCCAGGGACTCCTCGCAGCTCCCCCAGTCGACCCCCTGAAACTCCCCTGCCGCCGTGTCGCAGGCCACCCTCGCGGTTTTGATTGTTGAAGCCCACCTGGCAGCCCGCGTGTCCGGTGACAGAGAGGAGTGTTGCGTGTCGTTCCCTCCTCGTCAACGTGCAAAATGGATGCGGGATGGAAACCCGGATTTGAGAAGCATACTGGGGCGGATCCACGAGAATTTCCTTTTCTCCGGCCACTAAATCTTCCCCGCTCTTCCGTCCAAGCGCGTTGCGGTCCCCTCCCCAAACCCCCATTTTGGGGGGGCCAGCGGTGAGCCCAAACAGACCTTGAACCACCGTCGTCGAGCCGTCCAGCACCCGCCGGGCGTTCGTTCCGCCCGTGTGAGCCCGCCCAAACACCGCCCGAGGCGGGGCGCGTTGGCGCCATCGATGACGATGTCGAAGGGCGGCTGCTCCTCCAACCACTTCTTGAAGCGTCGAAACGGCTTGCCTCACGTCCCGAGGCGAAAGCGAGGCGGTCGGGTGCGGAGCTTGGCGCGAACCGGAGCGAGTTTCTCCATGTGGCCCCAAGGGCAGGTGCGACGAAAGTGATGTAAAAAATGAGTGCGTACAAAGAGGGAATCACTCTTGTTTCCATATCTGTTTCCATATTCTTTGGGTGAGTCCAGAACCATACTGTTGAACAAACTCGGGAGTGGTGATCTTTCCGTATGTCCTATGTGTCATCTTTGCATATCTTTGCTTCAGGATTGTCGGGATGTCCCCCACCAAGGGGCCCCGCGACTGCAGAGCTTCCAGCAAACTGTCCCGTAAACCCAGAAGTTCTGGAACCAGCACAGCCTGGTCACCTGCCTGTCAACAGCCCCCGTCCTGAGAAACGGAAGCTGCTTCATTGCAAGTACTGGTGTGTGCCCCCCCTGACAAGGGGGCTGTGTACTGAGACTCCTGAGCTAGCCCATGAAGGGTTGCGCACTCAACAGCCGGAAGCCAGCCCCCACACGTCCGAAAGCTGGTGTCCTCAGTCATGTGCCACCTGCACCCATCACCCATGGAGCCAAACGACAAATTGACTGCGACCAAAAAGCTATAGCCGTCAGGTCGATAGCAATCGAATTCACAGAGATTGGCTCCCAATGCCCAGAAGCGCTACCAATGCCCAGAAGCGTGCGGAACTCTCCCCAACAACACCATCCCATAGTCCTATAGCCAATCTCCTTCTCTCCCCCACGTCTTTTGGCTTCCCATCAGACCCATCCTCACCCATCCTCATCCTCACCCATCCTCACCTGCCAAGGCGCCCGAGTCCCGGACATCAATCACCAGGCGTGTGACCATGCGCTCGAGCAAGGCTTCCTCCTGACCGGGGGGCGAACCGGTGGGAGCGACGCATGGTGTCTCGGGACAGGCGCTTTCCACCACCAAAAGGTGCCTCAGGTGACGGGTCCTATGAGGGCGCTGAACCATTAAACTGTAACTCTATTGGGATATGTTGTAAATTGATTCATGTAGTGGATCATCATGTGCCTGTAGGTGTTCTTGGCTCGCTGCAAGTCTCGTTGCACTCAGTTTTTTGAGCCCACTTGAGCACCAAACACGATGGTCAGAGTCTCCGGTCAGTAGATCGTTTCTCTGCCCACAACAAACAAAGCAAAGAAATATTAAAGGAGAACAAGAAATAACAAACAACAGGTGATTTGCCCAAACTTTCCAGCTCTATTTACATGCTCCGTCAGTCGCCGAGTCGCCGTCGCCCTCAGTCGCGCCCTCTTTCCCCCACGACCCAAGCGACCGGTCGGCAACGGGATCCCGTCGCTTCGTCCGATACACGCCATCCTCCAGTGGACACCGTGAGAGTGAGAAATCGATGACCCACCGCTTTTGAGCAGGTCCCCTACAGAGGTATGGACCGTATGGTCCTATGGGTGTGGATTTCAAACCTTGTCGTGAGTGGGGTGCTGAGTTTCCAAGTTGGAATGTCTTTATTCCTGGCACCACTTCAAGACTCCTTTGGATCCACACCCACTACACCCACCATACCCACCCTATCACTAATCTAGCTCCACCACCTCCGCTGCCATTTGGCTTGGAGCCTTCAGCCGCGGCCGCTTCAGCAGCCGCTCCACCGCCGCGTCCACGGACCCGGTCTCGGCCATGGCCTCCGCGGCCGCCGCCACGCCGAAGCCCATCGCCACCAGCGCCGCCACGTCCGCCGCGCCGCGCGCGGCGTCGCCGTCGTCCACGGCGACGGCCTCGTCCGCGCACTTCGGGGCGGCAAAGCTGAGGCTCCGTTGCCCGCGGGCGCGCTCGGCAAAGGCCACCTGGAGGTTCAAGATGTTGAGTGCAAAGGGTGCATTGGGAGGAACCAACTTCTGGAAGAGCCCGAAGGAACGCTCCGCCAGCTGCTGGGCCACCACCCCGTCCTCGCGCGCCAGGCTGAAGGTGCCCAGCGGCATCTGGCGCCGCTCGCGCCGCGGCGGGACCGGCGCGGCGGGACCGGCGCTCCCGCTCGCGGCGCGGTCGACGTGGCGCACGGTGAGGGAGAGGGACGGCACCGGGCGAGGTCCGAAGCTCCGTTCCAGCATGCGGATCTTCGTGAGGAGCTTCTGGGCCAAAAGCTCCAAGGAGGCCTTGGCCTCCTCGTTGCTTGAGAGCCTTGGGCTGGGCCAAGTGTGAGGAAGAAGCTCAAGAAACTTTAAGTAAATAATTCATTGCATGGGAAACTGCTTGATCTACACAGTGACCCCAGAACTTGTAGGACTTCAAGCTACCAACTCCATCCAAATCCGATCAAAAGGGCCCTAAACCATCCCCAAGCAGGGCCCCCTTCGGTGTTCGAGGGCCCCAACCATCCCCAACCCGTCCGGTTTTGGCTCCGGAGTTGCGGCTTCTGCCAGAAGGAGTCCTCGGCCGAGCAGGTCTTCGGTGCACCGGAGGCCTTCACCGGCGCCTCGTCCAGGCCCAGGCAGAGCGCCTTCATCGTCTTCACCTCGACGGAAACGGCCAACTCGCGAGCAGTCAACCGGCCCCGGACGCCGAGGAGAACCGGCGGAGCTGTTGGGAACCGGTGGGGAAGGAAGGGACTTCAGCGGTGTTGTTCCAGCTGCGGGAGGTGGAGAGCCACCCCGGAGAGAATCCCCAGAGGTCACCCTAGGATGCAAAACCCAGGTTCAAACGCTACAACATCATACAGCATGCAGTTGAGGTTCATGGCAATGACTGGTGAGCATGACTTCACAAACAACTCGGCTACGTGCGGGAAAGTCTATTGGAGTAGAGATGAATGCCCTACTCAGCTCGGCCATCCAAAAGGTCTTCGTTCCAACCTGCCTCCCAGAGATTCCAACTGCAACTCTGCAACCTCCAAGAAATTCCAACCCCCCCTCCTCCTCTGCCGCCAGGGCCGCCGTGCTGGCATCAAAGGCCTCCTGCAGACGCTCATGAGACACCGCACGTAGCTGGCCAATACTGTGGATCCCCAAGACCTCAGAGACAACAAGCCCAAGCTGGTGCTGAATGAAGGCAGCACATCACACGGGTACGGGGTTCCAGTATGAGATTGTTTGAGGCTCCACTGACTGACTCCAGTATGCGACTATTCAGCATCAACTAACTTATATATTATTCGAGAGATTGCTGCATGTAGGACCTGCAGGTGTCAACGACATCAGATAGTTACAGATAGTTCGACATGGTGTGGTGTCTGCTCCACCTTGTTGTTGGTGTTCCATCGAACGTCACCGTCTGTTTTTCACAGCCTCAAAATCTATCATGGCCTCCTCCATGTATGACTTGAAACAATTCCAATGAGAAATGATCGGTGTGGCCTTCAATACAGTTGACAATCCTGCGGCATCTTCTGTTCTCATCAAACCACTCCCCAGTTGCACACATCTCGGGTCTGGAGAGGGAAAACCCTCTGTGAGCCAATAAGTGAAGGATCGAGACTGTAACACTATAGGATCGGTCAGCAAAAAGAAACATCTGCAACCTCCAACCGCGACTGGGTCCAACGGCGCGCACCTGACAGCGTTGGGTGGAGGCGAAACCGATCCCCGGAATCTTCTGCACCGGCAAGCTCTCCGGGAGCAGGCCTGGCGACTGGTGCACGCAAGCTCAACATGGTTTAACCCTGCCTAACTACGGGCAGCAAGTACTAAGGGGGGGTCAAGGTCAATCTGATGGCACGTTCGCTCTCATCATCCCAAACGGCATGGCTGCTCTTGGACTCGACACACGAACCACACAACATCCAGCCACGCGAGAGGCTGAATGTAGGCGAGAGGCTGTCAAGGCAATCGGCCGTGGGCACGAAAACGGTCTGCTGACTGGGCTTCTTCCATGAGGAGACCTCACTAGGTCTCAGCTGAAATGCCTTTAAAAATGAATTGCAAAACAATCAAAGAGTATCCAATAGCCTTCCCTGGGTTGATTCAATCGCTCTCCTCTTTGCAATGTCCAAAGGAGGTGTCCATCTATTTAATTTAATCCATTATTGACTTGTGATATGTTTGACTTATATTGACTTATGTCATCCTATATATGTCCAAATCAAATCTGAAAAGCAAAACCCACCAAGTCAACATAAGTCAATGAATGTCTCCAGGCCACCATCTTTGCCAGCAACTTGGAGACGCTCACTCCTGCACTGGAGCTCAAACCCACCTGAGGCACGAAACGCCGGTGCTTTGGTCCTGTCGCCGACCTGGACGTGCCACGATCCGTCACGCTTGGAGACGGCACCGAATGGGATTCCGATCCCACTCAAGTTGCAACCAATTCGAATTCTGGGTCCAGTTTTGATGCGTTTTGCAGGTTTGGTGTTTTGGATAATTCACCGACCGAAAATCTGATCAGGATTTAGGAGAAAGATTTTGCATTTCACAAAGTGGTTCCTTCACTGACATGTTGCGTGATTGTTCACCAAGCACTAGATAGACTAGATAGAAAGTCCGCTGGAGGGTGGTTTCACCCATTCCCACCCCGCTTTGGAGTGCTCGCTTCTTTCCTGTTCTTGTCCTTGCGGTTGATTTGGCAAGGACTCGTCCAGAAATACCGAAAAGATCTGAATTGTGTGCTGTCATGAAGCTAACATAGACTCAGACCATCACAGGCCCTGAACATCGCAGGGTGACCTCTTCAAGACACACCTGATCATCTAATCCTCTGCATGGGACCGCAAAACCCATAGAACCCTGAACGTGAAAACCCGCGCGAACACCGCGCCGCGCGGTGTACACAAGCGAGGCGTTCTTCGACCCGATGGAAGGCGCCTCCAACTGGATGGCCTCGCGGATCTCCTGACAGATCATGGAGCCCAGAGCCAAGTATCTCCAACAGGCGCCTCCCCAGCGCCGCGGCGGGCGGGTACAACTGGCAGGTCCGGATGTCTCGGGAGTTCTGGAGCTGAAGCGGAAAAAAGGGAAAATGAAGTACCAGGAGTCACTAAGGGGTGCCTATTGGAGGTTAGGGGTGCCCATTATCCACTCACTTAAGGACTAAACACCACCCCTTTCCTGGTAACAGGAGTCACTAAGAATAGGGGGTGGTATGGCTCGTCCCATCCAGTGAGTGGCTGTGACAAGGGGAAAATGAGTATATCTCCATAGATCACACCGCTTTGTGACTCCTGGTGCATGTTCAGGGTCCCTTCAAATCGGGACAGCTTTGGGCAACCAGATTAACATCTAGCGCGGGGAAGGTCCGATCGACCACCAAGACTGACCTCGGTGCCTTCGAGATCGCCTGCTGCACAAGGAAGTCTCTCGGAACCTGCCCAGCCTCCCCCCAGTCGATGGTTTGAATCGGATGATGTCGGATGTATTGACATGCCCATCTGCGTGCTGAGCTGGGGCGCACCTGGAATGCCTGCTTGCTGCGGTTTTGACCCTTCCCTGCTCCCCCATGCTCACCCCTCGCCTGCATCCCCGCCATCCTCGCAATCCGTGCCCGCGGCTTCGGCGTCCGGGTAGACCAGCCCGCTCATCTTCGCGCCGCCGTCGTCTCTGGCGGAGGAGCGCTCCTCCACCTGGTGGGTAGCAGCTGTCAAAGAAGCAAACCGAGCCATACAAATCTGATTGCGAGGGAGAAGCATCCAAACATTCAATAACGCAAAACCTCAAACATTAAAAACATCCCAGCACAAATGACGGGTTTCTTCACTCGGCTGGGTTGGTTTCTTCGCCCACCTGCTCGGTGAGGTCGACAAAGACCTCATCCAAGCCAAGCTTCTCCACCTTCAAGCTGGACCGTTGCCGGACCAATTGAGATAACACGGCTGGATACGAAAAACGCTCTCTGGCCTCAAACATGGCAGTCCAAACAGCTCCTATTATATATCTCCTATTTAGATTGAGCGCTTGCAATCAGCACCCAAAAAAGAAGCCGCCTTGCTGCTGAAGCGCGCCGCCACATCAAAAAATTGCTGGGACACCTGAAGTGCTGCCCGGTGAACAACGACCAAATTCTATGTACCGTGTCAACGTGCTGGCTGTGTGAACGGTCGGATGCTTGAGTTGCAGACCTCTCTCTCTATATATATATATATATAATAACCATAATAATAACAATAATAATAGTAATGATGACTCCCGTGCCCGGCACGCCCCACCTGGCCATAGAAGGTGAGATCTTCTCCATTGCAAATCGTAATCTCGGGACATTTCTCCTTGACCACCTGAAGCGAGTCGCCCTTCTGCACACCACAGGCACGCGCCGTGTAGTTGGAGGTGATCACTAACGCTTTCTGCTGCACGCCCACCGGCCTCGAAAAAACAAGAGCGACTGCCACAAAGGTGACCGGTGGAATTTGGCCCAACAACACTTAAGGTGAAAGGAGCCCGTATAGATGGGGACACGTCCAAGGGATCACTAGCAAGAGTTTGAAAACCTTCAAGTCTCATCACAGATGTGCTGGGGCAATCACCTCAATCTACTATATCCACAGTCCTCATGTCCTCATGTCCTCATCCCGCTCCTGCCCCCTGCGAAGTCGAGCCGGCTCCGCCCTCTTCCGCGCTCCCCCCACCCCTCTCCCCGCCTTCCCTTCAGCTCCGGATGCCTCAGCTCCTCGCATTGTGCGTAGAAGCAGTCCATGTCGATGGCCGCCACGCACCGGCGCGCCCGCAGCAGCTCCCCCGCCGACCCCGAGGCACCGACCGTGGACACCGTGGAGACCGGCGCAGCTGCGGTGGGCGCCGGGTTCGGGAGCATCTGGGAGGTGAGCACATTGCGGCGTGCACTCATGGAATCTGGCTCAGGGATGTTCAGGGACTGTCACTGCACCACATCTGGGGAGACGGTCGCAGATGTTTGGACTTGGAGATTTGGGTGGAGAGGGTGGCTTCCTGCTTGAAGAGAAAAACTGCTATATGGCGATGACATAACGATGTCCCAACACCCCCTTGCTAAAGACAGATGGGAGCTGGGCTAGGCTGTTGGATTTGGTTTAGGACAACCTCGGTCGCTCAGCAACTAAGCTAGATGGCGGTAGCTCAGTCGCAGATTCGTGCGCTTTTTCGCGTTGAATCAGGCGCTGCAGAGGTCGATTCTGTCGAGGATCGACTATTTTGTTGGCACCACCCAAGAAAAGGAAAGCTTAAAGATCATGGTTAAAATAGTCTTTGCCTTCTAGGGCAATGGCTTTGGGTCCTTTGATTCTTCGATGTCCTTTCTCATGTCATCCGTTGGCTCGAGGCTGACATGCGGCGGAGAAACGCTACATGCGGCTCGTCTCTTCCGGAATGGTCAACATCATGACCTTCGGCGAAGTATATACAGTAATACTATGAAAATATAGTGCATACCAGCAGTCAGTGTGCCAATCTGATCATGATGAAAATCCCGAGGTGTCAAGAACCATCCGCGATTCGAACTGGAGCCTGACCAAGCAAAGACGTCCAAAAAGCATCTCAAGAGCAGTGACCCCCAAATAGATAGAAACATATAATATATATAATCGAAACGGTGTCCAATACATTTTTGGTGAGGATCTACTTGTCTATCTACCATGACCCTCCAAGAGGTGTCTGTAAATAGCCTTTTAGAGGTTAGGAGGTGTCCAAAAACCACCCCTTGGAGGGTCCTGGTATTTGGGGGTCTATATATCGCCGTTCCGCAGCCGCTGCCGTTCCTCATCGCTTCGGCCCCTCACCGAGAGAACCGACCTCCGCACCGCGTCCTCCGGCGTGACGTCCATCGCCTGCAGCCGTCGGCCGCTCAGGGCGCAGTCGCCCTCGGGGCTCAGCGTGGTCCAACCCACCTGCCAACCTCGTGCGCGTGCGTCGCGCGGCGCGTGGAGGAAGCACAGAGCGAGCTGGGTCGAGGTGGGAGTCACTTGGAGGCCTTAAAAAAGGGACGGATGGATAACTATGGTAAGAGGTGAGGGATCCGAAAGATTTCATGGCGCCATCTAGTCGCGCCATATTATATAATTCATGTGCCGACATGTGCCAACTTTGCTCTTGACTCTTGAAGTCATGGTGTTCCCCAAGAGAAGGTGAAGGGCTGCCAAGCAACAGCCGCCGCTTTCTCTGCGGCCGGGCGCCTTGGGCGGATCCCTGGCGCGGAGGGCCAGCGCACCTGGGGGAAGACCCCACAGCCGCGGTCTTCCGCGGCGCGGAAAAAGACGACACCCTGGTGCCGAGACCCACATGGAACCCGAAAAAACCACCGGCAGGGTTGGTATTTCGGAAAAAGATCCCGCGTCTTTCAAAGCCAAGCCCAGTGGAACATGTGGGCCTCTTCCCGGGTGTAAAAGTAAAGGCCTTGGAGACATGCATTCAAAATCATATCTCCCCTTTTTCCTTCCGACACCACCCCTCCACTACCATCCTTGCAAAATCGCTACGACAATCTCGTCTTGGTGCAGCTCTATGTGCCCCCATGCAGCATCCCCGTGCTCCACATCAAAACCATTCAAAACCCAAGGGTGGATGCCGCATGCTTCTTGCTTCTTGCTTATACCGAGCTCTTACTTTTTGTTAGCCGAGCACGGCCCATGCAGCCGCCCCATCCGCCCAACATACGTCCGACAGCCGTCCACCTCGCCTTCTACACCAAAGACCCGGCCGATTTCTTCGATCAAGGGCGGGTCCGACGGCATCGGAAGCTCCTCGATGAGTTGCCGCAGGAGCGCATACTGCCCTCGGCATGCTGACGGGCTCATGCGGGCGCGCTCGGCGCGCCACCGGTCGTTGGGTCACTTTTGGGGGACCGAACCAGTCCATCGAAACGCCCCGAGACCTCGGCTCGGTGTCAGAACGCCTGCGGCCCGGCTGAGGTCGGATGGAATGGAATGGAATGGAACGAACCAACGGAAGCCCCTCCAGGGTCGACCTGTGCCGCTTCTGAGTCTGAACCAGCTCCGACCCCAAAGCATCTCCCAAAGCCTCCGAGTGACGCTGGACGTCACCATGGAAGGTCCGCAGCATGAGGGCGAACCTGGGCCCACAGACACATCCGGCGTGGTGCTGGCGCGCAGGGTGCATCACGGTGCTTGGCATGGTGCAATGTGACTCCCATACCCCACGCCACGCCTTCCACCTCATTCCACCCATTCCCTCCCCCCTCCTCCCCTCCCCGTCACCGGCCACCCCGGAAGCGCGGCGCGGCGAGAGTTCCTCCCAGCCACTCGGAGTCCTGCGGTTCCAGCCCCAGAGACGGCAGCTGCGCCCAGAGCTTCTCGCAGAGACCGTGGTCTTGGGCCTCGGAGGCCTGGCTCGGATCCCTGGAAATGAGAGGAGGTCAACCTCAAATCGCCTTGAACGTCTTGAACGTCTTGACTCAGAGCCCATATCTGTTGTTTCTCTCCATCATGAACCGAACTGATCGATTTGTTCATGTGGGGTTTTCAGAGGGGCAGCTGGGTGCGAATGCTGTTGGGCTCCCAATTTTGCATCACTCATCTTCGCTCAACTTCGCTGCAACAGCTTTTGTTTGACTCAACTTTGCGCCGCCCAGGTGCCACGAGTATAGTTATGGTCTGAGTCATATATACGGCTGTCTGAGTCGTCCAGCTCGGAAATAGGAGACGGAACCGAGTCGTCCACCTATCCGCGCGTTCATCGATCCCTCTTCAGGTGTTGAGCAATATACACCTGAAGAGTGGAAAAGCGGGATCGTGAAGGCCTTAAGGCATCCCTTACGTAAAATAGATCCAATGAGGTCCAAGCAGCTCACCCCACGTTCTTGAAGGCCTCTCTACTCTGCAAATGAGGTGAGGTTCCTGCTCGCATCCACCGAACCCAAGTGAAGTGGAACCCGGGAACCCTGCCTGCAGCAGGACGGCTGAGAGCGTGCGCAAGCGCGGCTTGACGCCCTTCGCCTGGAAGGACTCGATTAACAGTTGTGCCCCCAAACGGGTATAGTGTTGGAAGAATTCCAAGGATGGGTTTGGATTCTGAATGGGAATGAACATTTGGATTGGATTCGGATCAAGGAACAGATTCTGTATAGAAAGCGTCCAAAGTTGGAAGACATTCTGCTACCCCATGGCCACATGGACTTCTCCCATGAGGGCTACCGGGTGGCCCCACCCCGACCTCAGAGCCCTGATCTGCACTGGGAAAGGGTTCAAACGGCACCGTGGAGCTTTCTCCACTCTCAAGGCCTCATTCCTCCTCCCACACCGCATCCCCACCTTTCCGTGTCCATTCCACCCGGCCCACGGGAACCAAAACCCTCCGCCCCGCTCCCCGCTCCGCGAACTGCCGGGCCGCCTGCGCCTCAGCGACGAGCTTGAGGGCTCGGTCTTGCGCGCCGCAGGCGCAGCACACGCGCACCATGGAGGTGATCGCGCTTTCCTGGAGGGCTGAGGAGACGAGGGGGGAGGGAGGACGTTCCTGGACTGACCAAGAGAGAATGGGGGGAAGGAGGTGACCTTGATGGATGGGGATGGGAGGTGTTCTTCAGGTGAGGTGGTGAGGTGGTGAGGTGGTGAGGTGGTGAGGTTCAGGGTTTCTTGAGGGGTATCGCTTCCTTCTTCTCAAAGATTCGCTTGAAGAATCATCAAACTCGCACTTTAAGTCGAGGATGAATTTGAATCAGCAATGTTTTCACCACGGATTTCTTGAGGAAACCCGTTGTCCATTCACGTCATCGTGTGTTGGATGATTCAACACCGAACGCCACCGAATCGCCCGCGCGTCGCGGTCCCGCCTGTGGCTTGCCGCCGTCCAGCCTCGAGCATGACCTGAAGCGGGCGGTCTCAGTGGTTCATGCGGGGATGAAGGCACGGCATCAACAACTTCATAGCTTAATTATATAACATCCAGGAGTCACAAAGGGGTGGTGTTTGGTCCCTAAGTGAGTGGATAATGGGCACCCCTAACCTCCATTAAGCGCCCCTTTGTGACTCCTGGATGATAGAACTATATAGAAAACATGCATTGCCCAAGAAACAACTCCAAGGGAAACATCGAAGATCTCCTTTCTGGACTGTGGCTCCGCCACGTATGCCCACGTCACCTTCGTAGACCGGTTCACCTTCGTAGACCGGGTGAAAGGACTCCAGTCATCTGAGGGCCCGGACTCCAAGAGCCATTCTCCTTGTTGAACAGCTGCCACTTTGCAGTCAGCGCTGACGGCACTTGTGGCAGCAGCCTCTGTAGCTGGGGTGGTCATTCAGTCTCTCCCGGGCGGGCTGAAGCTTGGAGCACGGACTGTGCCAAGTCTATCCGGGATTTGTGGTTTAAAAAAGCGGTGTGAAGGTACCAATATGTGAACCTAGAACAGAAACATACGCGCACATGTCAGATGTCACATGTCAGATGTCACATGTATTTTGACCATTGTCCTTCTAGTTCCTGCGGTATCATCCATGCACACAACCCTCAGCAATTCCTCCCTATGTCGGCAAACGACCCGCCTTCTGGGCTAACACGCTCAGCGCTTGAAAGAAAAAGCTACGGGATGGTTCGCCTCGGTGCACTGCACGCCATCCTCACGGTTTTGTTCGGCTTCTGTCTCATGCTGGAGCAACTGGACTACCAAACCCACACCCGGTCGTTCACACCTTCCTTACAAAGCTGAGTGTCATCACATCCCTGATTCCGGAGGACATCGATACGGTGGAGGCCATCGTTCTTAGGTTGGCCTGGCCGTACACGCCAACTCTGCACTGGTCAGGGCCTGCTTCGCCGAAATCCTGGGGCTCCCGGACTCTTGCTTGCCGCAGCCTCCTTGAGAATGACCAGCACCTCGGGCAGCCCGGGGGCTTTCCGCAGCCGCTCTTCATAGCCTCGTGCAAGGAGGTCGTCTGGGTTGGTGCTGCTGTGGCATCACAAGTGTGAATCTTTTGGTGAAGGAGCTCCTGATCAAAACATGCCATGATGATCCTGTCTGGGCGTCCTGGCTAGACTACCCTACCCTACTTATAGGTCTCCAATGGGGCACCCATTGGAAGGGCTAGGCATTATACATCATTAAAACTGCCTCCCGCGTCAGCCCTCTCCACCCCGCAACAGTGACTCAGGATCTCTCTCAGGTGGCTTTCATTGGCTTTCCCCCTTCCATCGGCTCACGCCAAGGCACCAGGATTAGCACCAGACTTATCACCCTTCTTTGGCATCCTGAGGAGTCTGAGCTCAGACGCCGGGGGGGGAGCTTGGACAGTCGAGGCCAGGAGGGTGCAGTTCTTCCGTTCTTCCTTTGGTTCCAGCACCAGGCTACCTGTATCTCCCTGTCTTGAGGTGCTAGACGAGCCATTCTGCCAGGAGGCGGGCGAGGAACCACCAACCCTCGGGGGCTGTCCCCCAATAATAGTAAGGACATGTAAGGACTAGGAGTCATGCCTCCTTGGAAGTAAGCCTTAGTGTTTCTGCAGCGGGGGAAGCACGAGGCTTTCCAAGGGGAATGGAGGCTCCATTACATCATTACACCTCCCAGCCTGCTTTCGTGGCAATCCGAAGCAATCATGGTGTTCCCCAATCCAAGCTTTCGAAAGCTAGGTCAACCTCTCTGCGAATCCGGCACCTCATCCCAACTCCCTCTCGCCAGTCAGCCCAGCATCTAAAGCCACCGGGCCCTGTGATGTGACGCCCACGCCACAGAGCGCGAGCTCGTCGTTTGAGCCAACGAGGCGTCGAAAGCGCGGGGGTTGACTTACCGGAGGTGGAGGTGGATGGTGTTTCAGTGCTGAAATAGCCTGGGTCCAAAGTCCAAACTGGCCTGACTGGTCAGGTTGCTAGGCTGACTGGTTCCGTCCGGCAAACGTCCAAAAAGGAGCTGTGGCGCTGACCCGAAACGCCTGCGAACAAATGCAACAACCCCCCCAACAAAAAAAATAGTCATGTCTGTGAGTGCATGCAGCCGAAACAAAACATAGACAGGTGTCCACCACAAAATCTCTATGGAGCCGAAAAGCATATTTTCTCGAATCATCATGTCTCGTCTAACTGCGCCACGGCATCTGCCCAAACTGGAGGCTTGTTTTGCCTGGAATTTCACACAGAGTTATTGCGCTCCTTGGTGCAAACACCCTGAGGTAAAAGAAAATATCAAACCCACTAACTTCCTGCGCTGCCCCCGCTACGCTGCTAGGGCAGAAGGAAAAACACACCCTTATCTTCAATAGTCTGAAGAGCGGTGAAGAGCTACTCTTTTCCGGCGCAAACAAGTAAACAGTGCGATGTTCACACTGCGGTTCTGTGAAGCGTGAAGCTCTTTAAAGCATAAGCTGAAAGCATCGCACAGTGTCAACTACGTCATGATGTACTTCATGTGCGCGTCACATGAAATGGTCATGCATGTGCATCCTCGTGCGAAAGCAAAACTACACAAAAAGGGTTCTTTGCAATCTTTTTTCTTGCTGTAGGTTCTTGGGTTTCAGTCTCCTTAGATCACCCGAAATGCAAATCAGAAGGTCATGCATTTCGCTCACGGCTCGGTCGCGACCTGCAAAAAAACAAAATGGTCGTTGCATATGTTGCATGCCCGATGGAAAGCCATGACACTTGACCCTACGTCGTTTTGCACCTCAAAACGCCCCAGGCACTGCAGAAATCACCCTGCAGTTGCGACTCCAGACATATGACCGCGTTCCACTTCTCTGCCTTCCTCTTCGTGGCATTCTGTGACACACCGTTTAGGTGTCAAAACAAATTCAGGCTCACCCCCACACAGGAAAGACCTGATCGACGCCTTAGTCTCGGTCCTCCACAGCTGGCCCGCCCGTCCAGGCCGTCCAGGCCTCCTGCGCACAGAGCAGTTCCTTTACACATTGCAGTTTCTTTCAACACCGGCGGCGTGAAGCAGGCTGGGGCCCAGCCCAGCCATTTTTGGGCGAGCAACCTAACAGGACTAACAAAAATTTTCGAAAAAAAACAAGGGCAACAGTCCCGCGTAGCAAAATGTAACTTGAGGCCAGGGGGAGAGGTCGAAAGCTAGCCGAATCGCACCGGATGTACTAGTTACATAGTCGGCAAAGCATGTAGGGATTACATGTTTTGGGAGGAAGGTTGCTATGTAAATACTTTGCGCTAAAGAATGTAAATGTGACATCGCTGACTGGGAAGGGTACATTGGAACAACCCGGGTGCACTCGTTGGCAGGCACGAAGATGCGTGATCGGCAAATCTGGGGGGTAAATTTACCCTCCGCTTTTGTATGCCTTGAGTCGGAAAGAGGGGTAAGCATTTCTGACATCATACGGACTGTACATACACTAGGGCGTCCGTAGTGTAGGAGAAGCACGGGTAAAAGGTATATGGAATAGAGTGTCTTGAGGAAGTAGCCGGTGTATGGTTATTGCAAATCTGGGGGGTAAATTTACCCCCCGCTTATGTATGCCTTGTGCTGGAAAGAGGGGTAGGCATTTCTGGCATCACAAGGACTGTGCATACACTAGGGCGTCCGTAGTGTAGGATA